>ML786300.1:268516-289492 GCA_009831015.1 Picea engelmannii | reverse complement strand
TGAATAAATCTGACCAGACTGTCTAATCCTGGTCAGATAGCCCTTAGGTTAGATTAGTGAATAAATCTGACCAAACTGTCTAATCCTGGTCAGATAGCCCTTAGGTAGAGTAATTTCTTAACCCAACAGTTTAATCTGGGTTATTTGTCCTAGGAAGTTAGGTTAGCATGTAGGTTAGTTGCTTCATTTGTTTCACCCCAATAAAACCAGCTTGATGAATAATGTTACACGATGTCTCAAATACCTAAAGAATAGTTTGTTCGAAATCCCTTGGTGGTGTCTATGTGAAAAGTTTGGGAAAAAACCGTAAGATGCACTTATCCTAAGTTTTCCCAACACATTTTTCTCCGCTCCTGATTTATGCTCCATGCACTTTTCGACGGTCCAGATCGTGGCGCCCAGATCTATAGCGCACAGAGCATTCTGGACCCCCTCGACCATTCTGCTTTTAACCGGGGGGGGGGGTCTGGAATCGGTAATAAGAATTGCGCACATCTGGACGGCCCAGAGACGAGCGCTAAAATCAAAGGCCCAGATTTGATTCCGGACCCCCCCGTCCATTCTGCCTTTAGTGAAAGGGGGGGGTCCGAAATGAGAGATAAACGACGTGCTAAGATCTGCGGCTAGGAAATGGGTGCGTAGATCAACGGCTCTAAGTGGATTTCGGACCCCCCCTGATGTCATGTTTTTAACCAAAGGGGGGGGGGGTCCGGAATTGTTATTCTCCTTTGGCGGGCCCCTTGTCATAGGTGGCATAAATCTATTGGTCCCGAAGTCCTATCACCGTATGCTATCGGACAGCCCCCGTCACTCAGGGACGTCATTTTCCACTGATACAACTTGTCCCACTGGTTCCCGAGTTATGTCCCATCCCATAACTGTTGTCAGTCCCTGCTGTCAGACCCCTACCCCTTTCACTCATGACCAGCCCCTTATCATGACTTTTATGTCCAATCCCTAGCCTCCACGTCACCCGCCCGTATGTTTTGGCCACCGTCACCTGCCATCTCACCCCCAAGTGGCCCGTTGTCCATTTATTACGGGATAACGTACCCGTTATCCGGCTGACCTGTCTCCCGCGCCCAATCGACCCCAGTTTTAAATAAAACTATCGTTTTCCTCCTTCATTCACTATTCGTCCATCGCAGCAGAAAATTTACCTCATACTCCTCCATTTCATTCTCGTCGCCTTCATCCACAGTCAGTCGAGCCTACTAACGTCGTGTTTATTGCAGGTACTATAGCGGAGATGGCGCCAAAGCCAAGACAAGCAGAAGGAGAGGAGAATCCTTTTCTCCCGCCCCCTGTCGACCTTGGACAAAATACCATTGGTCGACAAAGACAGATTGATCACAGACACCATATGTGATTTCGATTTCTCAGACCTCCAGTCATGGCTTAGGGAGGTTTTCCTGGACTAGAGCGATGAGATTGGACTCTGGGAGTCCAATTTGCCCCTTTACCTTTTTCCCCAGATACACCATTTCCCTGAATTCACACTTAAATGCCAAGCTCACTACATCCCCGAACAGAGAGCCATCATATCCTCATCCGGAGACACCCTGTTCTTCATCACTCCCGAAGACATAGACCAGATGATGCAAATTCCCCGTGCTGAATCTGTGTCTCCTTTCAACTTAGAAATCCTCGCTGAGTTATAACAGAAGATGACTTTTCCCCAGAGAGCTCAAATTTTCGAGCTTTTCCTTCCCACCTCTGTTCAATTCCCTTCCACAAATCCCCCTTACCCCTCATCCATGTTATCTACCAAGGGAAACCAGGTCATTTCCTCCCTTTGTGCTCTGTTAGGTTACTATTCCGACCAGTGGGTAGACAAGCCCATTCTGGGTTTTCTATCCATTTTCTCCAATGATGAAAAACCCACAACACAGTTTGATTACAGCAACTTCTTGGCCAATAATATTCACGAATAGTTCGTGAATTTTGGCACAGAAGGCATGTTCATATATTCATCTATATTGGCCTACATGTTTGTTTTCTATCAAGCAGATAAATTCAGTTTTTCTATGCAGAAAATGGACGCAGATGGAAGGCCTCAGCCAGTTACAGCGTGGACCTCTTTGTTGAAGCACAACTCCACAGAGTATAGCTTCAAGGCATTCATTGATCTTTTCTACCACCCGGTGGTAAGCATGTTGAGTGGTAGGCCCCAGCCACGAATAAACGACGAGGTTCAGAGAATTCTGCATCTCTCAAACAACACAAAGATAGGGACCTGGTACTTGTATCAAAACCACACCGAGATCAGAGTTTTCGGGTGCGAATTGGCACCCTACAAGCTGCCAAAGTATGTGCCGGTAAGAATCTTTGCCTTAGAGTATATAAGGCAGATCATGAATTCAGATGACATTCATTTTGTTTCCCTGAAGAAAAAGCAGCAATTGAGAATCAAGGGGCAGATTGGCTCTTTCATCTGCAACAGTCGAGGTGCTGGAGAAGAAGCTGACAGGATGATGAAAGAAATGAAATTCTTTATGATTTTCCCATGGCACTATGATCCATACGGGATCATTTCATAAATGCGGGTGAAAAATAAAAACATCCTGTATGTTCATGAGTCCAAGCTCGAGATCGAAAAATTTGCAAATCAGACAGTGTGGGCACCGGACACCTTGATCGAAGTTGAACAGCAGGTTCCCCCGACCACTGTGCCACCAATGACCACACCCCATGTCCCTAAGGAAAAAAGGCCTCGACAGGATTCATCTCCGCCTGTCATGGAAGTATCTTCTGAGGAGTTCCAGTTGCACACTAAAAGGCCAAAGACAACCACAGTTCCCGGTCCAACTGGAGAAATAGAAATCCCTCCTACCACAGGGGTCAAGCCTGTCATTCCACCTTTCGGTTCAAGCCTGTATAAGGAGATCACCACAGCAGTGCCAAAGAAATCCACAGACTCTCCATTAGACACTCAGCCAGGCAAGACTGGGCCCAAGTTGGGCATTTTCGAGAAGTACGAGCTGATCAGGAAAAGGAACCAGACCCTCACCAGCAGTACTTATGCCCAGTTTCAGAAGCAGTCGTCCACCGCGCAGCATAGGCTGCTATCTGCATTCGACACAAAAAGAGGCAGGATGCACATGGCCTTTCTACAGGCACAGGTACCAGATCCCAAGGTAATCACAGACTACAAGAGAGCCACTTTCGAGTTCCAAACGAAGGGCGTGCACCCAGCGGATCAGATGGATTTGCATAAACAGACAGGGGAGATGGTATTTCATACATTGGCACATGCTTCAGCTTCTGCAGCAAAATTTCAGGTATCATTGAACAATGCTCAGACACAACTAAATCTGCAGAAGATATCATCCTTCGCAAAAGACAACAGAATCAAAACTTTGGAGGAGCTAGTCCTCAAGATTGGCTATGACCCCTCCAACATCAAAGCTGCAGAGGAGATGATAAAGAAGAAGAATGCAGACATCGCCGCTTTAAGAAAACAACTTAAACTCCTGCCCACAGATGACTCACAGGCAAAGGAGATAGCAGAGAAAGAAGGCGAGAAAGATGAAATGCTAAAGCTGCTCATGGAGCAGAACACCCAGCTCAAAGAAATGGAAGCAGAGATGGAGAAACTACTAAAGGAGAAAGAGCAGTTGAAGTCCATGGAAGCCATTCCAATGACTGCCATCCCAATCCCAGGGATGAGCACAGAAACAGTAACAACAATCCCATCTGCAACACCAGTGACACCACAAGAGGGGACAGTCGATCTCGCCAAATCCATGGAAAATATGAACCTACAAGAGACAGAAATCAGCAGGCTTAAGAAATAAGTTGAGAGCCTCCAGGAACTTAAAAATTCTTTCCAGACCAACCTGTCCAAAGAAAAGCAGATAACAAAGAAGCTCAAGCAGGAATTACAGCAACTCCAAAAGAAAACAGTGGCAGGGAAAACTTTGGCTGAGGTCAAAGAGAATGTATGGACAAACATCACAAAGTCCATAAATGAGATATGGCCTATGATCCAAATTATGTTTGAACAGAATGAGTTGGTCCAGAGGAGAAAACAGGCCATTGAAAATATCAGAGTCGAATTAGGAGATAGACCAACTCAGGCAAATGAGATCATCAAATTCCTAAATTCCAAGACCAGAGAAGAGCTAGAAGAGTTGAATATCGAGGACAAAACAGAGACTATCCTTGAGGTCAAAAGAGTTTTGACCAAGAGGGGATTAATGCTTCAACTAGAAGAAAAGGTTCAGAACATTGACCTAGGAGTACATAAATTTTTCAGCAAGATCGAGGCTCTCCAGAAGAAAGGCCTCCCCGGTCTTAAGGTTATTAATGATAAACTAATGACACTCCCAGATTACAAAAAGAGACTGTCTGAAGCGTCTAAGGACAGTTCAAAGTTTGTTGGCATATAAGGGAGCATCACCAGCAAATCATTCATGGACGCTCTTCAGTTGGACATCAGTATCCAACATGAGATTCGATACATATTCCTCACTAAGCCCACATTCGCTAAGTATATGGAAATGGATGAAGTGTATCAGAGACTGCTCAAAGTCACTGTGCCTAGTCATATCAAATGGGAGGAACTATGTGATCTGCTCGATTAGAAGATGAGTTGTCCAGGTCCAGTCACATGTTCCAGTCAGATGAGGTCGTGCAAAAGGCTTCATCAACGGTCCACCCAAAGTTTCCGCATGCAATTGCACCAAGTCATCAAGCAGTTTGATTAGTTAAATTAGTTAGACTAAAAATAGAATTGGCACGTCCTGATCAGTTATGATAGGAAAGATTGTAATTAGAATTATATATACTTCACCTTTTGAATTATTGGGGGTTGTTGATCTTTACACCCTGAAGCTATCAGACTATAACATTTTTGAATAGATCTGCCATTAATAAAGAGGAAGCACTTTTACAGGATTCTTGCGTGTATTCACTGGTGACATTTATTCTCTAAGTTGAATGTTTTTCTTGCTTTGTGATCATATTGTTTTCTGAAACTAATCTTTAAGAGTAACGTACGTTGTAGGATTTATCTTAGATACCATGTTTCTGACTTTAAATATTTTAATGTTTATCTTCTGATGTTTTCAGTTAAGAAATTCTTAACTGCTTCTTAGTTGAATTTATCTTTCTCATCTTTTCTTCTGTCCATCATTTAAGCTATTAAATATCCAGTGAGTATATTATCTCGCCCTGTGTAAGTTTTCCTTTACATTTATGGCTTATATCTCATGTTTATTATAACACAGACCCCATATCCCAATGGAGGTGTAGACTGTCTCAACCAATTCAAAATACACTTTGACAACAAAACCTACAGATTTCTTTAACTAGCCTAATATCTAAAATGAAAACATAGCTAAATCATATAGAGAGATCCCTCTCTGAAGCTGGAAGGGCTAGATCCCAGCTTTAAAAGTGGTTGGATAAAGTTACCTTTGTAGATTTCTTCTGTTTCAACCTCTAGGAAATTTACCAAGTGCTAACAGATCCCTTCCAAGCCATAACAAATAGCTCTTATAACCTTTAATCCTTATAACTCATAACTCCTAACACTTAAAACCCTAACCCCTTTAACCCTTACCGATATTACCCTATTCGTAAAACACTAAATCCATATAATCCATATTCATAAAACACTAACCCCTTACTACCATGGAATCTAACCCCTCAGCCATATAACCCATTACACACATATCACCTAACTATTAACAATTATAACCCCTATAAGTCCAAACATGTATACTCTTTAAGTCCTTTAACTAATATCACCCCTAACCTCCCTAACCATAACTCATGTAAGCACTTAACCATTAATCTCTACTCTTTATAATATTTATAACCCATAACACCTCATCTAATTTATAATTCATTTAACTTTTAATAGTTATAACCCATTATTTCCAAATACCTATAACGTCTTCACCACTTAAATACTAAAACCCTAGAATATATAACCCCTAAGAATTATCCCCTATAACCCCTAAATATTTGTATGTATTACCATTAACCCTTAACACATATATCTTTTATCCATAATTAGCGCCTATAACCTCTTCCTCTAAAACCTTAAAGGAGTGAAAATAAACCATAAAATAGTTCAATAGCACCAAATTACTAAATCACATAGAAATTTTTTAAGTACTGACCTTCAAAATCTCAGCTATGTAGAGTCTAATCAATTCAATGTTTCTCTTCTTGAAAGAGAATTGAAATCAAGATTTCATAAAAAACCAGAACACCATTGCATCAAAACACCTGAATGATTTTCGCAACTGTAGAAAACGATTGTCGTAACTATAGCAAATTTGTCGTAACTGAGATATATATATGATTGATTTGTTGTAAATGATCGTTTGATTCTCACATGTGTCATTGTTGGTCGCTCTAGTGACTAACCACCAGTTAGTCGCTAAAGCGACCAACTTTCATCGTTAAAACGACCAACCTAAAATGTTAGTCGCTAGAGTGACCAACATTTGGACCCCAAAAAATAGTACAAAAAAAAAGTATATTTAGTACAAAAAAAGAAAAAAAAAATACGACGAAATTCTAAACCGTCATAATTTGCGCCCAATGTAGTAGTGCTTCAAGGATTTTGAACTTTAAGGAATATATCCAAAAGGAATTAGATAATGATGAGAAATTTTATAATGAAGTTGTAGAAAAATTTCCTGCTAAAGTCTCAAACATGAATTATCTGCATAAAAGAGAGCAGAATCTTCCATCTAGAACCCAATAAAAATAAATAAATGCATGTTGGTTGAAAAGAATTGAATGTTTAAGACCACTACTTGATGAGTGTGACCTCATAAATACCAAAAGAGGGGATTTGTTTTTAAATCTTGTTGATTTAAAAAAAAATATCTAAGGGGTCCACGCCTAATAATGGATTCATTATTGCTTCTGGAGAATCAGTTACAAGGACACCGGGAGGCCCTAAAAATTTAATGGGAAAATGGATTTAATGAATTAACTGAATACTCATAAGATGAAGTGGAAAAGTGGTTGATTTGTTATGTGAATAAAAATGAATATGTTGAAGATTCGTTGCACCAACTAAGTTTTTACTTTAAAGATATTGAGAAAGAATTGTTCAATGCAAATATCAAACATGAAACAATGGTTTCTCCCATGTAGGAGTATATCGAATTGTGATTAAAGAATGCGTTGATCAAAATAATGGAGTCGGATCAGAATAAATCAGTTACAATCATTATGGAGCCTCCAACCCATTAGCCTATAAAAGATGCATCAACAAGACGATAAAGTTCCTCTGATCTTCCATCATAGTAAATCGCATAGACACTTTGTTTTGATTTCAACTTTCTTTCTCTCCCAGTTACAAATCATCCAACCTTTCTTTCATAATTTGTGAATGTTGAAGGTTGATTCCTAACTGCATTTTTCTATTTTCTTCTAGTTCTTTTTTGGAGCATGCTATTTGGGGTACAGCATAGTAAACAAGAAAAATAGCTAAGGTATATACCAAAGGAAGCAGTGTGCATCAAGAAATGAGGAGAAATCATCATGAAAGAAGGTCAAGGAATCAGCACACACTAGGAATTAAGGAGAAGAAGAACAGAGTCAAAGAAAAGAATGAAGACCAACCACGCAAAGGAAGTTATTATGTGGGCAAGCCTAATCCATTAAGGTTAGGGTTTTGGGAGTCAATGTAATGGGATTTTTACCCAACTTTTGTAATATAAATATGATGTATGGGGTAGATAGGAGGTATCTTAGATCATTATCTTATATTTTTGGCATGGTGAGAAGTATCTTGAGAACCTTTTGAGTTTAAGTCGTGGTGCTAGTTTTTGGTTGAGAGTTGTGGAGCTCGGGTTGTATTAGTTTTGGAGAATCATGAAGTGTAATTGAGGTTCAAGTTGCAAGTTGTGGATCTTGGTGCGATGTTGGTCATCCTCACGGATTATGACATACTTTTGATGTAATGTGTGCAACACCCTACTTTGATGAAGAATAATAAGAAGCATAAGATATTTGTGGACATATCCTAGGGGAGTGAACCACAGTAAAAATGGTGTCTATATGTGTGTTATCTCTTATGTGTTGATTTTACATGCTTTATGATGAATGAATAAGTAAATGAATGAATCAACTAAATTTTATTACAACGCACAATAAAATAAGTATGATATTTCATGTAGAATGAATGAATATGATGGTAGAATGGTAGATATAGCTATCTAAAGTAAAAGAGCATGAATTCATGACATCCCCATAAGCCATATCCCTTCCATGGTTATAGACATTTGGGTCCTGCAGTCACCCATAAGCCATCTCAGGTGAGACTGCACTATGTTATCTATGCACAGTGTTTCCTTTTGGTTTACCAAGGGGGTCGATGGTTTCTAGGGTTTTTTTGGAGAACTAAGGAAGAACCCGATTCATAACATACAACCAACGATCTTCTCATTTATTGGTCCATGGGAGCCCCATCCTAGTCCTTTTAGGCCAAATGCATTTTCTTTTAATTGTATTGAACTTTTAAAAGACATATATTATTTTTTGAGGTTCCCAGAGAATTATTTGGGACATTACATTAGTGATTTCTCATACTTTAAATTTTAAGCTTGAGATTTCAAATGTGCGTCAATAAAAATCTTTTTGGTTTTTAATTGAATGGTCATTTAAAGTTCTCTATCATATGTGGTCCTTATATCTTCCTTCTTCTAAATGATGTTCTCTACTTTGCTTTATGTTAAGATGGAAATGTCATTGTGTGAGATTAATTATTCTCTTGGTTTATAATCTTGTATTATAGTGTGAACATTTATTTTATGGGAGATGTCTGGTCCTTTCTCGGGTATTCTCTGCATGTGAATATTTGCTTCAAGAATAAGTTTGGTCCTCTCTCAGGCACTTTTTGTATTCTTGTATTGTATTTAAACATAGAGGAGTACCACCTCTTTTAAAAAGAAAGGGGATTTATCCTCGTGATGTTATCTCAAATACCTTAAAAATATATATTATATCAATATTAGTGTACCCCCTAACTACACCAATCAATGATGGGAATGAAATCAATCCATAGGAAACCAAATTTCTTTCACTATTTAAAGGATAATATTGGGAATAAATTAGTTATGTGATTAATGGAATGTTGGGAATAAGTCAGTCAACACATCCCCTTATTTTATCATCTTCAAATAATTCCTATGAGCTCATTTCAGTGTTTGGGAACATTACAAATACTAAACATAGTGGTGGGAGAGGGTTATGTGAAATTTAAAGTGGGTTTTAGGAGTGAAATCAATTCATAGTGTTAGCTCCCATTGTAACGTACCCAACTACATATATACATTGTTGGGGTAGTGGGGTACTCCAAATTCCTCCCAACCAAATTAAAATTTATGCTCTGGTACCACTCTGTCACGTACCTAGTACCATGTTTCCTTCATTGAGGATACAAGATACTTCTTAAAATCACAAAATTTCCTTTATATTTTTTCTCTCATACCATTATGTAATATACCCGACATTCTAGCTAGGCTAATATCCACATTTTATAGCTCTTATACCATAATTCATCATTGTCCTGTTATGAAATTATTAATGCATGCAAACATGACAATGTCAGCTCATACAACACAATTAATCAATCATAATTACATATGTATACTTATACATGCATGTAGAACAACATTCAATTCATACTTAAAAACATTAAATCAACTTAATTACAATTAAACCATATACACTTATCTTTCTGGAAATTAATCACCAACTAGATGCAAATGAAGGATGTTCCACCTGACCATAGGATCTTTGTTTCCCATAATATTTTTGTAATGGGGCCACCTCAAGCTAAGGCTATGAGTGTGACAAGGACAAAATCACCTATCATTGGCTCTAATCACTCTCACGCAACCCAATTTCGCAACAATTCACAATATGTAAACTCCTACGACTATCCCAATCCACCATCTTCCTTTCCCCATTAGCCTTAACAACCCAAGGAATGGGATCTCCTATGCTACCACATAGTCCCTCGAGCTAGTATCCCACTTATCTCTAAGGCTCCAACATAAATCGACCAAGAAATCTATTAACCGGGGACTCTAGGGATTCTCAATTGTAATGGCGTTTACTCAAGGAAAACATTTTTCTTTGCAAAT
This sequence comes from Picea engelmannii, assembly GCA_009831015.1. Classification (NCBI taxonomy): domain Eukaryota; kingdom Viridiplantae; phylum Streptophyta; class Pinopsida; order Pinales; family Pinaceae; genus Picea; species Picea engelmannii. Next base: position 279,371 of record ML786300.1, on the reverse strand, counting down.
GGCCATAATTCCCACATAGTTTGCATAGCATCCATACCCACCATTCCATTACATCCATCCTATGGTAGCTTAGGCTCTCATACAACCTCTAAGAAGAATCATGGAAAACTCTCTCCTGCATAACCAAAATTCATGGATTATATTTGTATCAATGGAAGAATCCATGTTCCTTCATAAGAAGCCTATGTATATCACTTCCCCACTAACTACAAATTTTATATGACTTAGGATAACAAAAATCAAAATACTTAGGCCCCCCTTGAGCCCCTAAGCCCCCTCTTCTTTCTTCTTTTGTGGAATCATAGCACCCCATGTTTTGTCCTTCTCCATTTGCAATATGTGATGTTTTTTATTATTTTCGATGTACCATTTACATATTACATCATTTTTCGGCTCTCGACTCTTCATCATATACACATATATATATTTCAAATCTAGGGATCAAAACTACAGTGTTCCAATCAAAGTTCCACTTTCTAAATGTAGAATCGAACACATAAATCACAACAATCTTGGTGCAATGATATAGGCAATGGCTATTGTCACCTTGGTATTCTCCTTTTTCGCTTTATAGATAATGCATGAAAAATATAGAGAGGATTCCATAAAGTTGCCCCTATTTTGCCACCTAAACTTAGATGAACAATATCAAATCAAATAACAAACATGTTTTTATGTGCTTTTATACTATATTGGTTGGAATTAGAAGGACCAGTGCATGTCTTATTTGGAAAAGGAGACTTATATGAAGTAAGGGATAAATGTAAAATGGTGAAGAACGTGACAAGAGGATCCAAAGGATAAGCCTTGCCATTCAAATTAGTCAAGATTTGTACTGATACTTACTGAATAGAATATAAACCATTGTTGAATCCTCATACAACCATAAGCAATTTGTAGATCATGTAAGTAGAACAAGAAGTAATATTATTCATCAGAGTAATCAAGATATAATAATAGAACAATGATTATCAATGATCATTTAATGAGCATAAAAAGACACTTATAGGAGACAAAATCAGCATCATGCTTGAATTAAACCCAAAGGAAGATATCAACTCTCTCGATGAAACATAGAGCAATAATAACCCACAAAAAAACTCAAATACAACAATTCATACAAAAATTGATCTATTGTTGCACATGTTAACATTGTTGCCTCGCCCAGAGCCATTAGAAGAATGGCATGAGAACCGTCATATCGAGGACATCAGATGGGAGGGGTTTTAACCCCCGTGTAGGTTGGAGTTATTGACTCACTCAGAGTCGTTGGATGAGTAGCTTGTCAACTGTCAGATCTAGGAAGGGGTTTGATTAACTATGCGTCGTCAGAACTTTTAGTTGGGGATATTTGCAACCCATGGGAATGAAATTATCAACGACGACAACATGAGGTTCCTTGGGGTCAGAACTATGGGTCGGTTATCCATGTGTAAAGTGCCACGTCGGAGCCATGACAATGCCACACAGGATGGCACAAGGACTAGACAGTGACATGGAGGTAGTAATAAGGTGGCATTTGGCCAATGAGGGTCGAGAACTTTGGGAACCCATAACTTTTGATTTAGATCTAGGTTTGGAGCATATTGACTATCATTAGACACCTCTTGATGAGCAGAAGACAATGGTACCCTCGAGAAGAGGTATTGAGATGATTGAGAAAAAAATGAAATTTTAATACCCCGTCCCTTAAAAGAGTACTTAGGGGGTTGGGTGTGTTACAACCCTAGAATCGTATTAGCTTCCTTTAGGGCCTAAACCTTGGGTTTGTTCTCTTGACCATAGCCAAGTTCCAAAGACTCATATTCAATGTTCAAAAACTCATAATGTTGACTATCCCCATCAGGAAACCAAGGATGCCCTTGAAAGGTCCTTTGTGGTGGGTCAACATGTCCTTAATGGCCCTTGATGCCTACAAGCTTCCTTTGGCACTATAATGTTCTCGACCATCAACCCCATGGTCGGGCCAACATTACTACATGGAAAAACACTATTGTAACATATTATGTACTCTTATGAAATACAATTGCTTAATCACAGTTAAACACAGCGTAAGCACATTAATACTGTTAGCATACATAATCCACAGCATTAACAATAATTCATGAATACAGCGGAATACATGTAAACATTGCTAGAATCGCAGACATGCATATTTAATTGAAATTATACGCATGTATATACTTATCTTTTAGACTGGATGTAATTCACCAATTGCATGCAAACCTCCCATGAACCTCCTAGCCTTAGACCGCACTACTCATCACTCTCAGCAGTAGGTCACCCCCGAGCTGGGACTAAGCTCCATCGGGTAGGGATTCCTAGGCTAGGCAGGGAATACAGGAAGACACACAGTCATAGGAGAAGGATTGTCTCCCAGGAGCCACTTATGCCCACTACCCATAGACTCTCATTCCCCACATGCCTGACGTCCCACCCCAGGAGTATACACCTTCACTATCACCAAGACAGTCCATCGACTGCTAACCTTCCTTCCCTTGGGATTCAGCAACAGATCGGAACAGAAGTCTCTGACCTCTGTGGCAGCTACAAGACTCCTTTCGGGAGTTCTCACTTCCTCCGCGCACTCTCTCACCTGGAGAGAGTCGCTCACAGACTAGGTAACCTACCTCTTCAACAAAAATCACCTCCCTCACACTGGCTAGCAAGCCACACACAGTCCATCACTGCATGGCCACAACAGTCAATTGGGAAAATGGTTATGGACACCCGAAACGGAATCGATCAACGCTAAAGCATAGTGTGGCTCTGTGATTATAGGACGTGTTAAGATTTCTGACAAGCAACACAGGATGCATGGCTCATCAATTACGGAACATTCGGTTCTCCCAACCAGCAATAAGGAACAGACTCACCTCTCTGGTTTCAGAGATGCGTAATATGTACAAAGGTTCAATCACAGAGGCCAAACGCGTATAGATGGAGGATGGAGGAATTGAAAGGTCGAACCCCAAGTTCAGGTGATGGTTGGAGGAATACCCACCCAACTCCTATGCAACAGTCGATGGAATGGAAAGATAACCCCCAACATGGCTCAGTTCCTGGGTTAAATTGCATGCACCTGGGTCGACGCATGTCACCCATGAAGCTGCATGCATCCCTCCCCAAGAACTTAGGACAAAACATAGATTTCACATGGCTTTTGGGATAATATTAAAATATTATTCCCAAGGATTTAAGCCCCTAGGCTCCACACTTAGCCTCTCTTTCCAACCTTCCATCCCCCAATCCCTTACCCAGGTTTTGTGGAAGCTTAGTCCCCCATCACTTATTCATCGTGGTCGGTCCACACACAAAGATTTTTTGTATTAATACTATGCATAATTACATGTACAAAAATCAGGCTTCTGGCCTTCAACACTTAGGCTCCCTGGGCTAATAAGACATAAGCCCACTAGCTTATATAACTTGTCTCACCATCCTTATAAACTTTAATTACAGTTCATAAACAAGCTTTATACTTCATAGACATGATTTACAATAGGGCTCGGCCTTGGGGACATTACAATCCCCTCCCCTTATTTTTGCAATGTCCTCAGTGCAACTTTACACTGCATCTGCAAGCTTTTCAAAATTTTCAAAAAGATGTTGGTACTCTGCCCACATAACATCTTCATGCTCCCATGTCACGTCCTCAGGACCGTACCAGGTCCATTGGACCTTTACAAGCCCTATGGCTCGATTCCAGAGCTATTTGTTTTTCCTATCCAATAAGCGCACAGGATGCACTTGCAGGACACCTTCTTGCTCCACCTGGATCACATTCCAATCAATTACATGATTAGCATCAGGCATATACTTTTTAAGAAATGAAACATGAAACACATTATGTACAGTCATGGATGCAGGTAATGCAAGCATATATGCAACTGGCCCAATCCTTTCCAGGATTTCAAATGGCCCACAAAATCTAGCTGCCAACTTGGCGCAACTTTCCAGCTTCAAGGAAATCATGTTAGCTTTCACTTTCAAGAAAACATGATCACCCACCTTGAACTCTCTGTGGGTTTTGTTCTTATCACCATAACTTTTCTGCCTGTCCTGGGTAGCTTTCAAATTCTGCTTAATTTTTATCATTTGGTCCTCCATCTCCTTGAGAAACTCTAGCCCAACTACTATTCTATCAGCTGGATTATCCCATCTCACTGGAGTATTGCACTTTCTTCCATAAAGTGCTTCAAATGGGCTCATCTTCAACAATGCATGATACCCATTGTTGTAGGCGAATTCTACCAAGTGTAGGAAGTCTTCCCATCTTGATGGTTTGTCCATCACATACATTCTCAGTATGTCTTCTATTACTCTGTTCACCGTCTCTGTCTGTCCATCAGAATCAGGATGATAAGTTGTACTAAAGTTCAGATTCATTTTGAATCCTTTGAACAATCCTTTCCAGAAATTTGAGGTGAATTTCGGGTCTCTGTCGGACACAATCGTTTTAGGAATTATGTGCAATCATGCCACTTCCTTTATGAAAATATCAGCAACATTTGTTGCCTTGTGAGTAGTTTTTAGTGGAATAAAATGGGAAACTTTTGTAAGCTTGTCCACCACCACCATGATCGAATCATGCAACTTGCTTGTTCAGGGCAATCCCGTAATAAAATCCATCGTTACTACTTCCCACTTCCACTCAGGAATGGGTAAAGGTTGTAGCAACCCTGTTGGGTGCCTATTCTCAACTTTAACTTTCTGGCACTCCATACATCTAGCGATGTATTCAGCGATCTCTCTCTTCATACCTGGCCAAAAGTAATGGCTCTTGACCGTTGCTACTATTTTCTGATATCCCGGGTGCCCTGCATAAGGCACATTATGCATCTCCTGCAAAATCATTTGTTTCAAGCACTAGACATTGGGTACAAAAATTATGTTCTTGTACATCAGTACTCCATCTGTTTCCAATTTATAAATTTCCATCTTTTGTGGCATCTTACCCTGTTGTAGCTTGGCTACCAATTCTCTGTACTACAGATCTGCATTTGCATCCTCCATAATTCTTCTTTTAATATTAGTCTGATACATGCTAATGGTTGTAGCATGTAATTCATGCACCCTCCTACTGAGTGCATCAACCACTTTATTCTCCTTTCCTTTGATATGCTTGATCTCAAAGTCGTACTCACACAAAAATTCCAGCCACCTACTTTGTCTAGTGTTTAAGGTTGGCTGATCAAACAAATATTTCAAAATGTTATGGTCTGTTATGAGTTCAAACCTCCTTCCCATGAGTTAATGCCTCCATTTATTTAGAGCATGAACTATGGCTACCAACTCCAAGTCATGGGTTGCATAGTTCTTCTCGTGCTCTTTTAATTTTCTGGACTCATAACAGATTACGAATCCATTCTGACTGAGGACCCCTCCCAATCCTTCTTTCCATGAATCAGTGCATACTATGAAATATTCATTTGGATCTGCAATCCTCAGGATTGGAGCACTGGTTAACATCTGCTTCAATCGTTGGAAACTTTCCTCACATCCCTCTGTCCAGTGAAACTGCTTCCCCTTTCTTTGCAAGGAAGTGATAGGGTGAGCTATCTTGGAAAACCCTACGATGAACCTTCTGGAATAACCAACCAATCCCATGAAGGATCTAACTTCCGTTACATTCCTTGGCACTGACCATTCTCTAATGGCTTCAATCTTCTCAGGGTCTACCGCTATCCCATCCTTCGAGATAATATGTCCCAAGTAATGGATCCACTCCTAATAAAACGAGCACTTGCTTAGCTTGGAATACAGTTGGTGCTCTCTTAGCACCTGCAACGCCATCCTCAGATGTTGTTCATGTTCTTCTTCGGTCCTGGAATACACCAGAATGTCATCCAGGAAGACGATGACAAACATGTCTAGATAGTCCCTGAATACTCCATTCATCAAGCTCATAAAAATAGCGGGTGCATTTGACAGTCCAAACGGCACCACTGTGAACTCGTAATGACCATACCTTGTTCTAAAGGCGGTCTTGTTGATGTCTTTATCTTTTATTCTTACTTGGTGATATCCCGATCTTAGATCTATTTTCGAAAAGATCTTTGCATCCTTCAACTGATCGAAGAGATCATCAATCATTGGCAGAGGATACTTGTTCTTCACCTTTACTTTGTTCAATTGCCTGAAATCGATGCACACTCTCAGCGTTCCATCCTTCTTCTTTACGAACAGGACCTGGGCACCCAAAGGCAAAATGCTTGGGCGTATATACCCCTTATTCAGAAGTTCTTCAAGTTGTAGCTGCAACTCTTTTAGTTCTAGTGCACTCATCCTATACGGAGCCTTTGACACTGGAGCTGCTCCAGGCATCAAGTTCACAGAGAAATCGATATCCCTTTTCGGAGGTAGTCCAGGTACTTTCCGGAATACATCTTCGAACTCTTTAAGTACCTCATGATCCTCAATACTTAACACCTTATCCTTAGGCGTTTCCCCCACATGGGCTACACATAATTGACAGCCTTTTTTGTAGCACTTCTTCAGCTGCATTGCTGAGATTTCTCTAACAGTAACAACTCTAGGAATTGCTTGGATGGCTCTCTAATTCCCTTCTTCATCTAAGCAAGTGAATGCCTTGTTACGACTATCCAAGATGGCATGGTGTTGGTCCAACCAGTCCATCCCAATTAGACAGGAATAAGAGCCTAATGGCAGAATGTTCAAATCAACATTTGTACTCAGTCCATTCATGTCTACAGGACAGGACTTGACTAACTCTGTGACTTTCCTCTTGGTTCCTGTAGCTAGCTGCACTAACCAAGACTTTTCATGTTTTCTTCTTATCAAATGCAAACTTTCTACCACTCTAGGGTCTATATAACTATGGCTAGCCCCTGAATCAACTAAAATAGTAAATGGTTGGTTTTTTATCATACCTTCTACTTCAATCATGTGCGACTGATACTCAGCTTGCTTGTTGTCCAGGGCTGCGTAGATCCTTGGAATTCTACTGCCCATGTCCTCCACTGTTTCAGTCTGCTGAACATTGTGGAGAACTCTTACTTTATCATTTATGTGCGGGCAATCCCTGTACCTATGGTTTTCTTTACAACCCCAACATTCCATAGGTGGCGGCCTTGACATTTTCCCACCCACTTCAACCTTCCTGGGATATCTAAGAGACAGTTCTCCTTGAGTACTGTTTATGAAAAAGGTTGGTTTATTTCCCTTCTGCCTTTGTTCTTTCTTGAACTTTTTCTGGTCATCCCAAGCCTTCCGAAAGGTAGGCTTTTCTCTTTGTTGTTTAAATAATCACTTCGCTCTTCTTATCATTTCTTCCATAGTCTTTGGGTCATCAAACTGAATCTTATCCCCAATAGGAGGTGGTAATCTACTCAAGTACCTCTAAATCTTGACAGACTCATCTTTGATGAACGGAGCATACTCTAGTAATTCCAAAAACTTTCTTTAATACTCATCAATGGTCTGGTTGTCCATCTTGAGTTCAAAGAACTCTATCATCTTTTTGTCATAATATCTTTTAGTTAAGTATTTCCTCTTGAAATACCTATTGAATTCTTTCCATGTGATGTCCCTTTCCCTGATGTGTTGCACCTGCACAAGTTGATCCCACCACGTGGATGCCTTTCCCTTCAATTGATACATGGCAATCCTGCCCTCTACATGAGAGGAATAATTTTGCAGTTGAAAGTATTTCCTCATACCAAGAAACCAAGTTTCGGCATCTTCCTCCTTCTTATGTTCTCCATTGAACGTAGGAGGCTTGATCTTGCTCATTTCCCCTTTCAATTCATCCATCCCATATCTCATGTGCTTTCTGGTAGGAGATGGTCTTGAACTACTGTGTGCTTCCCTACTGGAATGTTTTAGGGAGTGACGATGATGTCTGCTGACACTCCTTGATCTTCTTTTCCTCTCAGGGGTCCTGTGACTCTCTGTCTTGCTTGAGTCACTCTCCTTTTTCAATTTCTTTTCTATTCTTTCCAGACTCTTCAACATCCTTAAGTTGAATTCACCCTGCTTATCCCTAACTTTTATGAGTGTTCGACTATCAGCTCAGCGAGCCTGGGCATATTTTTGCAATCTTTCAATGATTTTCATCATATGTCCTTCCTTATCCATCTCTTTTCCTTGCCCATTAGAGTTTGATCCTTCGACTCCCAAGTTGACATTCCTTCCTTCTCTTTTGTTCTCTGAATTGGAGGCAATCTGCACCTCTTCCATTCTCTGCTCTCAACGACAACCCTATTCGATTATGGCACTTGCTAAGCTTCTGCAAACACACGTGCAGACAACAGGGATTTGTCAGGTCATCATTCTTAGCAAATTCCACACATTCAAAACCATTCTGATTTAAGAAAACACTTCGACTTCACAAATTTTCCGAGTTCTGTTCGGCTCTGTAATTTTCGGGTGATAGCTCCCTCTTTCTTAGCCCCTACCCTCATAACCAAATGGCGTGACCAAATGCTAGACTACTAGGTGCTACTTGGGCTTTCGACCTTCGAAGACTTTAAGGTACACACATCTATCTCCCAGAGTTTCGATTTACCGAATTCGCATAAATCGGGTGGATCGACGGTCCACGTTTACCCAACATCCAATGGTTAAAAATCCACTACAGTTCTTCCGTCTTCGAAGATTTTAGGACTTTGGAACTTCGGGTTTCGGAGTTTCGGTAACCGAGAGTTCGAAATGCAGCGACCCAAACCACTGGTCACTCCATTCCCCGAATTATGATATGGGAATTCATGTATGAGATCAACGGCTGTGAGCCTCCCCTAATCCGACGATCCAGATCTCTCCTAAGCTTACACCTATCAAAGATCTTCAGCCCTAACTTCCTCACTAATTGGCTGGATCCGACGGCTCACGGGATTTCGACACTTCTTCCTGGAAGTGCTCCACCGTCCTATTCTACCCTTGTTAATCTCTTTCGCGATTCGGGACTTGGAGTGACCAAGAATTTGGCCTGCGCTCCAAGTTCATGATCCCTGAATTCATGAAATGATCCAATGGATCAAACCAACCACGATCAATGACCCATGTTTATTCTAGATCCTAGGGTGGCGAGTTTCTCCATCCACTAACCACCTTGCAACTTCTGGCTATCTTACGATCCTCGCGATTTCGCGAGTTCTCTAGAGAGAATTCTGACCGTCCAACTATGCTTCTCAAGGACTTCTGGCCAATGACTTGGTACCCTCCTTCTGAACTTTCATCTACTTGATCCAACGGTCCTGATTCCCCACGATCTGACGACTCAGATCTCATCGGCATTTCGTGTATTGGGATTTCATGTGTCACGAGATCAAAAGATTTTCCACCTTCGTCCTCCCTATTCCCAAAATGTCGATTTCTTCCTAAACAATTAACGGTCTAGATCTCTCTTAGATCAAAGGTTGTGAGGGTTCTCCTTTCCTCCCGAACAGATTCTATGGCTCCAACACTTCTGGTGTGGAGTTCTCTCTCTCCCTATGGCCATATACCACACCGGTTGTAGTTTTATAATACCGCTACACCTCCTGAGCTTTGTAACACGGTCAAGTAGTCCTTTGACACTCAGAAACATTCTGAGGTCTGAAATTAGTCCTCCAGACATAATTTCTTCTCAAAACCTCAGTCCAAAGACCACTTATCCAGCCCATCTAGGCTCAGCGTTGAAACTAGACTCTGATACCATACTGTAACGTTCCCAACCATCAACCCCATGGTTGGGCCAACATTACTACACAGAAAAACACTACTGTAACATATTATGCACTCTTATGAAATACAATTTCTTAATTACAGTTAAACACAGCGTAAGCACATTAACACCATTAGCATACATAATCCACGGCATTAACAATAATTCACGAATACAGCTGAATACATGTAAACATTGCTAGAATTGCATACATGCATATTTAATTTAAATTATATGCATGTATATACTTATCTTTTAGACTAGATGTAATTCACCAACTACGTGCAAACCTCCCATGAACCTCCCAGCCTTAGACCGCGCTTCTCATCACTCTCAGCAGTAGGTCACCCCCGAGCTGGGACTAAGCTCCACCAGGTAGGGATTCCTAGGCTAAGCAGGGAATACAGGAAGACACACAATCACAGGAGAAGGATTCTCTCCTAGGAGCCACTTATGCCCACTACCCACAAACTCTCATTCCCCACATGTATATCCCACCCCATGAGTATACACCTTCACTGTCACCAAGACAGTCCATTGGCTGCTAACCTCTCTTCCATTGGGCTTTAGCAATAGACCGGACCGGAAGTCTCCAAGCTCCGTGGCAGCTACAAGACTCCTTCTAGGAGTTCTCACTTCCTCTGCGCACTCTCTCACCTGGAGAGAGTCACTCACAGACTGGGTAACCTGCCTCTTCAACAACAATCACCTCCCTCATCCTGGCCAACAAGCCACACGCATTCCAGCACTGCGTGGCCACAACAGTCAATTGGGAAAATGGTTATGGACACCCGAAACGGAATCGAACAGCGCTAAAGCATAGCGCGGCTCTGCGATTACAAGATGCATTAAGCTTTCCGGCAAGCAACACAGGATGCACGACTCAACAATTATGGAACATTCGGTTCTACCAACCAGCAATAAGGAACAAACTCACCTCTCTAGTTTCAGAGATGTGTAAGGTGTACAGAGGTTCAATCACAGAGGCCAAATGTGTACAGATGGAGGATGGAGGAATTGGAAGGTCGAACCCCGGGTTCAGGTGATGGTTGGAGGAATTCCCACCCAACTCCTACGCAATAGTCGACAGAATGGAAAGAGAACCCCCAACACAGCTCATTTCCTAGGTTAAATCGCATGCGCCTGGGTCGACACATGTCACCCATGAAGCTGCATGCATCCCTCCCC
>ML786300.1:195930-224655 GCA_009831015.1 Picea engelmannii | reverse complement strand
CGGAATTCTTGATGATGTTTTTTAAGGTATGTTATTTACAGGTCATCTCCCCATTTTCGCAATAATTTTTTTTCTAGAATGATTCAGACCGTGAAATTGGTATTCCATTGACAAAACATATCCAAGTATCTATGTTAAAAAATTAAGTTAGTGGGTCATTTTTATTTTTGGAGTTACACTCTGTGGAAAATAGGGTTTGTGGCTAGTCTTGAAACTAGTCTAAAACAGGTGTTTCGGGTAAAAACGTCATAACTTCTTCAGAACAGATCCAAATTCTGTAATACCAAATGTGTTGGTTATATTACAGTCTTTAGTATGTTGTGTAACATTTTCATATTTATTCAACAAATATTTCATGCGGGGAACGCTCTACAAGGTCTCTCTCTAGAATAAGCCAGAATTCAGCAAGGTATGTCATTTTTGCTATAACTCCTTTTTTGAGAGGTTTCAAGTAGTGAAACCTAGATGAATTGCATAAAACACACTGAAGAACATTGTGTATCGATTTCATATCTTTATTCATTACAGGTACATAGTTATGATTATTTCAAGTTAGGGTTGTTGACTAATCCAAAACTAGTCATGTTAGACTAAAGAAAATTTTGATGAAAATGCTAGTCTCTTGTTGTTAAAGTTAAGGAAGGTTTGTAGGTATGTGATCATATACACCAGGTCTATTACAGAGTTACAAATCATATTTGGATGATAAAATTGACGAGGGAATTTGGTTGAGGTACATGTCGGGTACATGGTTGAGACAAGTAGTTGATGAGTTGGCACATACATGAGGTGTATAGTTGATGATGTTGGTACATCTTGATGAGTCATAGTTGATGAGTAGTTGATAAATGATTGGTACATACTTGGTACATGGTTGGAGGAACTTGTTAGTAGTATTGTTGACACATGGTTTATGAATCATGTAGCATACTTGTATTATTATGAGTTGTTGGTGATGATTATGAGTTGTTGTGTTATGCTTGGTTGATGCACATATTTGAGAGTTGTCTTGGTGATTGATCTTAGTGAGTAGATCTTATTTGGTTGATAAGATTGATAAGACAGGTTGTTGTGATAGGTTGTTTGGACAAGTTGTTGTGACATATTATTTGTACAGGTTTGGTGCATGGTTGATGCACTTATTCATGGTACAGGTTGTTGTACAGGTTTGGTGCATGGTTGATGCACTTGTTCATGGTACAGGTTGTGATACAGGTTGGTGCATGGTTGATACACTTGTTTATGGTACAGGTTGATTACAGGTTGGTGCATGGTTGATGCACTTGTTTATGGTACATGTTGATTACAAGTTGAGGTACAAGTTGATGCATGGTTCAGGTTATTGGTACAGGTTATTTGGTGCAGGTTGATTGGTATAGGTTTACAGCAGTATATCTCATAGTTATAGTGTGACAGTGGTTCCATCATTCTACTTATACTTCAAGGCGGTTGGACGGGGAAAGGACAGGTGGTTGTAGCCACCTTCCGGTTGTAGCCGGAGAACATAGGGGGTTGTAACCTCCTTCTGGTTGTAGCCAGAGAATTGGGGAGTTGGAGCTTCCCTCGGGTTGTAGGCTGAGAAACTAGGGGGTTGGAGCCTCCTTCCAGTTGCAGTTGAAAAACAAAGGAAGTTGGTGCTTCCAATAAATGTAATTCTTCAAGACATATAAGAAAAAGCATTTCGTGGTTTTCTCCCGCTTTGGGTTTCCATGTAAAACACTGGTGTACTATGTATGTGTATGATTGTTCATTTGTTCATTGATTATTTACTCTGTAATTATTGGATGATAATGATACATTGATATAACACTTGGATTATATGGTTAAAAGGATTAAATTGATCTATTACTGATTCACCCCCCCTCTCAGTAATCCAACACCAACTAGTTATGAGGATGTTCTAATCCTATACCTTATTGATAAGGTGAGGAAGCATGGTAGATTTAGGAGTAGATGAGTTGAATGCTAGGCTTGATATGACCTTTTCCATGGTGTCATGCCTTTCCACCAAAACTTAGTTTCAAATATTGGGTGGTATGTTGATAGTGGAACCTGAAGTCACATGACTATAAAAAAATCGTCATTTTTCAAGTGAGAAGAACAAGACACCAGCATGTAGGTGGATATTGGTGATGATGGCATGTACTACTGGTTAGGTTGGGGTCTATCTCATTCCACATGCTAGCTAGAAAAATTTTGGATCTACATGAGCTATTGTATGCTCTTCATATGACTAAAAATATCCTTTCACTTTCTTGTCTAATAGATTTGAAGTGTACGGTTGAGTTTGATGATATATAAGTGATCATCAGAAGTCGAAACCCTAATATTAGTTGAGTTTCATCCATAGTACTTAGGGAGGGTGGATGTTACAGACTGCTAGAAGATCCAATGAAGTAGATAGATTTTTTGGTTGACAATAACAATCTATGAGAGCTTTGGCACAAAGGATTTGGTCATCTTAACTATAGTTTCTTACCTCTTTTAAAGGAAATGGTGGTTGGATTCCCTTACTTCAAGGTGGAGAAGAGAGGAGTGTGCAAGGGATGTGAACTCAACAAGCATGCCAAGACTACATTCCCAAGAAGTGAGCATAGATCAAGAGGGATTCTTGATTTGCTTCATTCAAATGTCTATGCACACATGTCATCAACGTCATTGATAGATCATATTTATTATGCTACTTTCATTGATGATTCCTTTGTAAATACCTGGATATATTTTATGAAGACCAAGGATGAGGTCTTTAACAGGTTCTAAGAGTTCAAAGCTCTTGTTGAGAACTAGATATGTAGGAAGATCAAGGCATTGAGATCAGATAATGGAGGGAAATATACCTCTAATGACTTGTATTCCTTTTGTACAAAAGATAGGGTCAAGAGGGATTTGACAGTATCGTACAACTTGCAATAGAATAGGGTCACTGAGAGAAAGAACGAGTCCATATTATAGTCTCCTAAGTCTATGGTTCATGACTCAGATCTGCTCATATTCCTTTGGGTAGATGCATGTTGTATTGTAGTCTACATATTGAACATATGTCTTCACAGGGTGTCGAAGGAAAATTCTCTAGAAGAAGTATTCATAGGGGAGAAACCAAATGTTTCTCATTTCACGGTGTTTCGGAGTCTGATTTACATTCATGTTCTAGAGGATAAGAGGACAAAGATTGAACCCTCCAACTTGAAGGGTATTCTAGTTGGATACAGTGGGTCCTATAAGGCTTATAAGATATATGTTCCTTCTCAAAGGAAGATAGTATTAAGTCAGGATGTGAAGATATATGAGGATGCATGGTCTTCTAGGTCCCAAGAGTCCCCAGTATTTATTGAGGAGACAATATGTGTTTCCCCAAGTGTCAATCCATGGGTCTTGAGGAGTTTAGATTCAAGTTATACAAGTTCCAATGTAGGTACAGAGATCAATTTAATTGGCATGGGACCTGAGAGTGAGGGGTTCTCTAGATAAAATTTTATGCCATGAATCCAATGAAGTCAACAGTTCCACAATATGAGTCTCGGTTTTCATTGTATGCTCAGTTGCAAGCCACATCCCAAACCATTTCGGGGACTCTTGGCCAATTCCTCCTTAGGACATAAAAACCTAACGGAGCAACATTTTTGAGTTCTGTGAGATGCTACAATATTTTTTAGGGATGGACTAGGTGACCACTTTGTCCATTTGCTCCCGAGGCACAGTTTCATAAATTGGACCCCTTAATCGAAATGTTGCATTGCTTCTTACTACGCAAAACCATAGTTCTCGGAATTGGTGAATAAAGAAACCTCTGAGGCATGGGACCCGGGAATGAGGGGTGCTCTAGTTGAAATCGTATGTTGGTAATCCAATGGAGTCAACGGTTCCTCAATCTGAGTCTCGTTTTTCTTTTTATGCGCAGTTGCAATCCACATCTGAAACCATTTCGGGGACTCTTGGCCAATTCCACCTTGGGCATAAAAACCTAATGGAGTAGCATTTTTTTAGTTTCGTGAGATGTTGCAAGATTGTTTAGGCATGGACTAGGTGACCACATTGTCCATCCACTCTCGAGGCATAGTTTCATAAATTGGACCCCTTAATTGAAATATTGCATTGCTTCTTATTGGGCGAAACCCTAGTTCTGGAAATCGATGAATAAAGCAACCTTTGAGGCATGGGACATGGGAGTGATGGGTGCTATAGTTGAAATATTATTCTATGAATCTATTGGAGTCAATGGTTCCTCAATCTGAGTCTTGGTTTTCATTTTATGGCCAGTTGCAAGTCGCATCCCAAACCATTTCAGGGACTCTTGGCCAATTCCTCCTCGAGGCATAAAAACCTAACGGAGCAGCATTTTTGACTTCAATGAGATGTTGAAAGATTTTTTAGGCATGGACTAGGTGACCAATTTGTCCATCTACTCCCGATTCATGGTTTCATAAATTGGACCCCTTAATCCAAATGTTGCATTACTTCTTATGGAGTCAAACCCTAGTTCTAGAAATCGATGAATAAAGCAACTTTTGAGGCATGGGACCCAAGAGTTAGGGGTGCCTAGCTGAAATCCTATACCAAAAATCGAACGAAGTCGACGGTTCCTCAACCTGAGTCTCGGTTTTCATTTTATGCCCAGTTGCAAGTCGCATCCGAAACCATTTCGGGGACTCTTGGCTAATACCTCATCGCGACATAAAAACCTAACGGAGCAACATTTTTGAGTTAAGTGAGATTTTGCAAGCTTGTTTACGCATGGACTAGGTGACCACATTGTCCATCCACTCCTGATGCATAGTTTCATAAATTGGACCCCTTAATCGAAATATTTCATTGCTTCTTACTGGTTGAAACCTTAGTTCTTGAAATCGATGAATAAAGCAGCCTCTGAGGCATGGGACATGGGAGTGAGGGGTGCTCTAGCTGAAATATTATGCCAGGACTCCAATGGATTCAAAGGTTCCTCAATATGAGTATTGGTTTTCATTTTATGCACAATTGCAAGTCGCATCCCAAACCATTTCAGGGACTCTTGGCCAATTCCTCCTCAAGGCAAAAAACCTAACAGAGCAACATTTTTGAGTTATGTGAGATGTTGTAAGATTTTTTAGGCATGGACTAGGTGACCACTTTGTCCATCCACTCTCGATTCATTGTTTCATAAATTGCACCCCTTAATCCAAATGTTGCATTGCTTCTTATGTAGCCAAACCCTAGTTGTCGAAATTGATGAGTAAAGCAACTTTCGAGGTATGGGACCCAGGAGTTAGAGGTGCTCTAGCTGAAATCTTATGCCAAGAATCGAACGGAGTTGACAGTTCCTCAATCTAAGTCTCGGTTTTGATTTTATGCCCAGTTGCAAGTCCCATCCCAAACCATTTCGGGGACTCTTGGCTAATACCTCCTCGCGGCATAAAAACCTAATGGAGAAATTTTTTTGAGTTATGTGAGATGTTGCAAGCTTGTTTAGGCATGGACTAGGTAACCACTTTGCCATCTACTCCCGAGGCACGGTTTCATAAATTGGACCCCTTAATCCAAATGTTGCATTGTTTCTTACTGGGTGAAACCCTAGTTCTTGAAATCGATGAATAAAGAAACCTCTAAGGGATGGGACTCGGGAGTGAGGGGTGATCTAATTAAAATCGTATGCCAAGAATCCAACAGAGTCGACGGTTCCACAATACGAGTCTCATTTTTCGTTTTATGCCCAGTTGCCTGATGCATCCCAAACCATTTCGGGGACTCTTGGCCAATTCCTCTTGTTAACGTTGAGTAAATTGTTGGGTTGAAGAAATAATCTACAAAGGTAACTTACAAACCAACTTTAAGACTAGAAACTATCCTTTCCAATCTAGAGAGGGCTCTCTCTGAGACTTGATCTCTAATAGATAGGTTGCTTTGAACTGATGGCAAGATTTAGAATTTTGAGATAGTTTTTCAAGGTTTGTTGGCAAAAAGGTATAGTATTTATAGGGCTATGGAGTCAATCCCTGGAAACAAAAGAAAACAATGCCTGATAGATAGAAATCCTCATAGGAACAAAGGCTAAACAAGGTGATGAACTTTGGTGTCGAGTTTGATTATGTAGGGTGAAAGAATAAAAGAAACACATAACAGAATCAGAGCATCATAAAGGATGAATTATGACCTTAGTTAAGAAGATAAACATAATTTAAATCAGTTAAGTCTAGAGCACCATTAGATGAATTCTGTACTTTTAATTTACCAATTTAAAGAGAAGAAAAGTGCAGATGAAAATAAGTACATAGAGAATACATACAAAGAAGAGTACAATATTCATATCACCACCATTGGAATCTTTTTCATAAGGAATTCAGGACTTCTGCATTTGTATTTCTATTAGATTCAGAAAATTACATTGAGGATCAAAATGCCTATACTTATGCCCGCCCCTTTTACATTAAAAAAGTCAACATATATAGAAAACTAAAGGTACACTTAGCTGCTAGGAGTCGAACTACTACCTCCTAGAGTTATGGATCTGGTTGCTTTCAAAGAGAACAACAACCTCTACAAAATTTACCAAAAATAGAAAACCCGATTTGTCAATCATAACATAACTGAAATGTCATTTACAATCATAAATCCTTGAGCGAATTTCAACCATATGGTTGTGATGAGTCATCATGTGCATTATTGGACAACCCTGTCACCCTTGCACAACGAATCCTGGTTATTGTTGCACAAGTGTTTGCTACAGTATTTGCGCAGCGACTTCACATAGCGGATATTCTTGTTGAGGTTGCTCGCGTGATTCCATTTGGCAGCAAAGGTTGGGATCATTCAGCTTGTCCTTAGATTCTTTATCCCATTTCACTTGTAGCCATAAGGTCATGTTTTCCTTTCTCAATGACAAGTTTTGTCTCTTTAAATTTCTCACCTGCCTTAAAAAAGTTGCATTCCTCTTCAATTTTGATCGAGCATCAGATATGGTTGCACATGCATTGTCTATAGCTGGTCTTCATTTCTTGTAATGATTCATGATCCCTTCCTCTCATATTCTCTTTTCCTCTCTGAGCTTGATGATCTCATCTTGAGCTTCTCTTAGCTGCTTTTTCATCCATTTTATATTATTTTCTCCTCTTGTTGGTGAGGTAGGAGATCTATAACTTGCTTTACTCTGTGGTGTTTGTGCTTCAGGAGTCCTTTATGTTAGCTTCCTCTTCAATTCTCTATTCTCCTGATAGATTTGGGCTATAATATGTTGAGCTTTCTTGAGTTGTTGTTACACCTCTTTGACATCTGCATCTTTCTCCCCTGGTTTCACTTGCTCTTCATCAATATCCTGGGCCACAAATTCAACAAACTCTATATGAATTGTGAATATGGGAAACCTCCTAGCAGATGACCTGGTGCGCAGTTTACTAGGAACTTGTGTTTCCTTAGGTTCATTAGTGAATCACAGTTTTTCTCTTTTCTTCAAGGCTGGCTGACTAAGTGATGAATTCTCAATCTCTTTTCATTTTCCCCTTTCAGCAACACCTCCTTCTTTTACCCCTGAACTATGAGATGTTGATTTCTCAGCAGACAAGGGAGTATCTCCTTTAGGATCCAGGGAAACGTTTGTTGAAGTCAAGAAGGAACCTCGGTACCTGTTTAACTTTCCAAGCTCTTCAACCACCAACAACTCCACCAAGGAAAAATAGAATAGGCTACTCTTCGGCTGGTCAGCTTTGGCTTGGAAACTATCTTCCATTCTTCCCAGGCTTCTACATAGGAAGACGGGTAATTTTAAGGGGATTTTCCCTGTGAAATGCATCAGGAGCCTAATGTGGTATTGATGTACCTTGTCAAACCTACCCTCACAAGTAAAGTATTTATGGATTACCCTCAAAAGGTTCTCAAAAGGTTCCAAAACATATTCATTGGGAATGGTGACACCAATCTTCCGATTTCTATATTCAGGTTTGAGGAAATCAATATAAAATGAAGTATCTAATGGCATACCTTTAAACCATTTCTCTCCCTGCATAGGAATCTCTGTAGAAACTGATATGGTTTCCTCTGACACTTGAAAAGTGATCCCTGCAATAGTTGTGTTGACACCGTTAAATTTAAGAGAAAACTGCTTGGTTAATTGTGCATTATACCCTTGAACCTTTTCGCAGAATCTCATGCATCCATATTGTTCAAAGGACACCCTGATCATTGGGTCTGCGTTCACCAAATTTAAATTATGTGGCTCAAACCTCACAACTTTCCCGCTTCTTACATTCTTTATTTTTCGTTGAGTAGTTGTCATGATGTTGATATATGTCAACCTTGTGTAAACTGCAGGTGCGCAACAATATATTGTAATAACCTCTGCGGAGAGAAAAAGGGAACAGTAACCTCTACCAGCAAACGAGAGAAATAACCTCTGCATAGCGAATGCAAAAAGTGACTTTTTCATGGTGCGCAGAAACATGTAACAACAAAAAACTTTGCGCAACAAACGAATCAGCGGCAGAAAACTCAGTGCAGCAATGAATAGCAGTATAAAACTCAGTGTAGCAAAAAACAACAACGGAAAACTCGAGGCAACAACAAACAACAACGGAAAATTTGGTGTAGCAATAAGGATGGAAAGAGTTTATCTAAAATGAAAGAAAGTTGGTTATGTGAAAAGAAAACTCGTTCCAGAGGCTATCTTGCAATGGGTTCCAAGAAAGGCTCTTGAACAATCATTGAAACAAATGGGGAATGTGCAACAAAAAATAGAGTGAAAGTTTTTCTTAGCAGATATCAACGCACAGGGTTTTCATAGCGACTGGAGTTTGTGTAGCAGAGAGCTTTGGACCTTGTTGGAGAGGCTATGGACGATGCGCAGGTCTTGGATAATTGGATATTGGGCCTGCGGGCCTAATATTTTTGGTGAAATGAACTTGGGCCCTGTAATAAACTCGAGGGTATAAAATTGACTATAAAAGCCAAAAATTGGCTAGTAAAACCAATTTTAATTTTCCCAGACTTACAAAAAGTTGTCGAATTTGATGAAATTTTTTCCCCAAAGAACCTAAGAGACCAAAGTTTTTTCAAAACTAACTTTATGCCAAAATTCAAAATTTAGCATGTGACAACACCTCCTCGGGGCATCAAAACCTAACGGAGCAGCATTTTTCAGTTTTGTGAGATTTTGCAAGATTGTTTAGGCATGGACTAGGTGACCACTTTGTCCATCCACTCCCAAGGCATGGTTTCATAAATTGTACCCCTTAATCAAAATGTTGCATTGCTTCTTACTGAGCAAAACCCTAGTTCTCGAAATCGATGTATAAAGCAACCTTTGATGCATGGGACCCAAGAGTGAGGGGTGCTCTAGCTGAAATCATATCCTAGGAATCCAACGGAGTCAATGGTTTCTTAATCCGAGTCTCAATTTTCATTTTATTCCTAGTTGCATGTCACATCCCAAACCATTTCAGGGACTCTTGGCCAATTCCTCCTTGAGGCAAAAAACCTAATGGAGGAGCATTTTTTAGTCCTGTGAGATGTTGCAAGTTTTTTTAGGCATGGACTGGGTGACCACTTTTTCCATCCGCTCCTGAGTCACGGTTTCATAAATTGGACCCCTTGATCCAAATGTTGCATAAAGAAATCGATGAATAAAGAAACTTTCAAGGCATGGGACCCAGGAGTTAGGGGTTCTCTACCTGAAATCCTATGCCAGGAATCAAACGGAGTCAACAGTTCCTCAATCTGAGTCTCATTTTTTTTTAATTCCCAGTTGCAAGTCGCATCCCAAACCATTTCGAGGACTCTTGGCTAATAGCTCCTCGCAGCATAAAAACCTAATGGAGCAACATTTTTGAGTTATGTGAGATGTTGCAAGCTTGTTTAGGCATGGACTAGGTGACCACTTTGTCCATCTTCTCCTGAGGCACGGTTTCATAAATTGGACCCCTTAATCCAAATGTTGCATTGTTTCTTACTGGGTGAAACCCTAGTTCTCTAAATCGATGAATAAGGCAACCTCTGAGGCATGGAACTCAGGAGTGAGGGGTTCTCTAGTTGAAATCGTATGCCAAGAATCAAACAAAGTCGACGGTTCCACAATACGAGTCTCATTTTTCGTTTTATGCCCAGTTGCAAGACGCATCCCAAACCATTTTGAGGACTCTTAGCCAATTCCTCTTGTTAACGTTGAGTAAATTGTTGGGATGAAGAAACAATCTACAAAGGTAACCTACAAACCAACTTTAAGACTGGAAACTAGCCTTTCCAATCTAGAGAGGGCTCTCTCTGAGACTTGATCTCTAATAGACAGGTTGCTTTGAATTGATGGCTAGATTTAGAATTTTGAGATAGTTTTTCAAGGTTTTCTAGCAAAAAGGTATAGTATTTCTAGGGCTATGGAGTCAATCCCTGAAAACAAAAGAAAAAAAATGCCTGGTATATAGAACTCCTCAAAGGAACAAAGGATAAACAAGGTGATGAACTTCGGTGTTGAGTTTGATTATGTAGGGTGAAAGAAGAAAAGAAACACATAACAGAATCAGAGCATCAAAAAGGATGAATTATGACCTTAGTTAAGAAGATAAACAAAATTTAAATCAGTTAAGTCTAGAGCACCATTAGATGAATTATGGACTTTTAATTTACCAATTTAAAGAGAATAAAAGTGCAGATGAAAATAAGTACACAGGGAATACATATAAAGAAGAGTACAATCTTCATATCACCACCATTGGAATCTTTTTCATAAGGAATTCAAGACTTTTGCATTTGTATTTCTATTAGATTCAGAAAATTACATTGAGGATCAAAATGCCTATACTTATGCCTACCCCTTTTACATCAAAATAGTCAACATATATAGAAAAATAAAGCTACACTTAGTTGCTAGGAGTCAAACTACTACCTCCTAGAGTTATGGATCTGGTTTTTTTCAAAGAGAACAACAACCTCTACAAAATTTACCAAAAATAGAAAACTCGATTTGCCAATCATAACATAACTGAAATATCATTTACAATCATAAATCCTTGAGCGAATTTCAACCATATGGTTGTGATGAGTCATCATGTGCACTGTTGGACAACCCTGTCACCCTTGCGCAAGGAATTCTGGTTATTGTTGTGCAAGTGTTGGTTGCAGTATTTGCATAGCGACTTTCTGTAGTGGATCTTCATGTTGAGGTTGATCGCATTATTTCATTTGGCAGCAAAGGTTGGGATCATTCAGCTTGTCCTTAGCTTCTTTATCCCATTTCACTTTTAGTCATAAGGTCCTGTTTTCATTTCTCAATGACAAGTTTTGTCTCTTTAAATTTCTCACCTACCTCAAAAAAATTGCATTCCTCTTCAATTTTGATTGAGCATCAGAGATGGTACACATGCATTGTCTATAGTTGGTTTGCATTTTTTGTAATGATTCATGATCCCTTCCTCTAATATTCCATTTTACTTCCTGAGCTTGATGATCTCATCTTGAGCTTCTCTTAGTTGTTTTTTCAGGCATTTTATATTCTTTTCTCCTCCTGTTGGTGAGGTAGGAGATCTCTGACATGCTTTACTCTGTGGTGTTTGTGCTTCAGGATTCCTTTATGTTAGCTTCCTCTTCAACTCTCTATTCTCCTGATAGATTTGGGCTATAATATGTTGAGCTTTCTTAAGTTGTTGTTGCAC
This sequence comes from Picea engelmannii, assembly GCA_009831015.1. Lineage (NCBI taxonomy): Eukaryota > Viridiplantae > Streptophyta > Pinopsida > Pinales > Pinaceae > Picea > Picea engelmannii. The sequence goes on along the minus strand of ML786300.1, from coordinate 213,049 downwards.
CTCTTTGACATCTGCATCTTTATCCCCTGGTTTCACTTGCTCTTCATCAATCTCCTGGGTCGTAAATTCAACAAACTTTGTCTAAACTGTGGGTATGGGAAACCTCCTCGTTGATGGCCTGGTGCATGGTTTACTGGGAACCTTTGTTTCCTTAGGTTCATCAATGAATCGTATTTTGCCTCTTTTTTTCAAGGCTAGCTGACTGAGTGATGAATTATCTATCTATTTTCCTTTTCCCCTTTCAACAAAACCTCCTCCTTTTACCCCTGAACTATGAGATGTTGATTTCTCAGCAGACAAGGGAGTATCTCCTTTAGGATCCAAGGAAATGTTTGTTGAAGTCGATAAGGAACCCTAGTCCCTGTTTAAATTTCCAAGCTCTTCAACCACCAACAACTTCACCAAGGAAAAATCGAATATGCTACTCTATGGTTGGTCATCTTTGGCTTGGACACTGTCTGCCATTTTTCCCAGGATTATACATAAGAAGAAGGGTAATTTTAAGGGGCTTTTCCCTGTGAAATGCATCAGGATCCTAATGTGGTATTGATGTACCTTGTCAAACCTACCCTCACAAGTAAATTATTTATGGATTACCTTCAAAAGATTCTCAAAAGGTTCCAAAACATATTCATTGGGAATGGTGACACCAATCTTTCGATTTCTATATTTAGTTTTGAGGAAATCAATATAAAATGAAGTATCTAGTGGCATACCTTTAAACCATTTCTCTCCCTGCATAGGAATCTTTGTAGCAGCTGATATGGTTTCCTATGACACTTGAATAGTGATCACTGCAATAGTTTAACTCACACCATTAAAGTTAGGAGCAAATTGCTTGGTTAGTTGTGCATTATACCCTTGAACCTTTTCACATAATCTCGTGCATCCAGCTTGTTCAAAGGACACCCTGATCGTTGGGTCTGCGTTCACCAAATTTAAATTATGTGGCTCAAACCTCACGACTTTCCCGCTTCTTAAATTCTTTATTTTTCGTTGATTAGTTGTCATGATGTTGATATATGACAACCTTGTGTGAACTGCAGGTGCGCAACAATAGATTGTAATAACCTATGCGCAACGAAAAAGGGAACTGTAACCTCTGCCAGCAAACGAGAGAAATAACTTATGTGCAACGAATGAGAATAGTGATTTTTTCACGAATGAGAATAGTGAGTTTTTCACGGTGCGCATAAACATGTAGCAACATAAAACTCTGTGCAGCAAACGAATCAGTTGTAGGAAAACTGGCGTAGCGGAAAACTTGGCGCAACAATGAATAGTAGTAGAAAACTCGACACAGCAACAAACAACAACGAAAAACTCGATGCAGCAACAAACAATAATGGAAAACTCGGTGCAACAATAAGGATGCCAACAGTTTAGCTCAAATGAAGGAAAGATGGTTATGTGAAAAGCAAACTCGTTCCAAAGGCTAACTAGCAATGGGTTCCAAGAAAGGCTCTTGAACAGTGATTGAAACAAATGGGGAATGTGTAGCAAAAAACAGAGTGAAAGGTTTGCGTAGCAAATATCAACACACAGGGTTTGCATAGAGACTAGAGTTTGTGTAGCAGAGATCTTTGGAGCTTGTTGGAGAGGCTATGGATGATGCGCAGGTCTTGGATAATTGGAGATTGGGTCCAATATTTTTGGTAAAATGAACTTGGGCCCTATAATAAACCAGAGGGTATAAAATTGACTATAAAAGCCAAAAATTGGCTTGTAAAACCAATTTTAATTTTCCCAGACTTACAAAAAGTTTCCCAATTCGATGAATTTTTTTCCCCAAAGAATCTAAGAGACCAAAGATTTTTCAAAACTAACTTTATGCCAAAATTCAAAATTTAGCATTTGACAACACCTCCTCGGGGCATAAAAACATAACGGATCAACATTTTTGAGTTATGTGAGATGTTGTAAGCTTGTTTAGGCATGTACTAGGTGACCACTTTGTCCATCCACTCCCAAGGCATGGTTTCATAAATTGTACCCCTTAATCGAAATGTTGCATTGCTTCTTACTGAGACAAACCCTAGTTCTCGGAATTGATGTATAAAGAAACCTTCGATGCATGGGACCCAAGAGTGAGGGGTGCTCTAGCTGAAATCATATGCTAGGAATCCAACAGAGTCGATGGTTCCTCAATATGAGTTTCAATTCTCATTTTATGCCCAGTTGCAAGTCACATCCCAAACCATTTTAGGGACTCTTGGCCAATTCCTCCTCGAGGCATAAAAACCTAACAGAGCAACATTTTTGAGTTTTGTGAGATTCTACAAGCTTGTTTAGGCATGGACTAGGTGACCACATTTTCCATCCGCTCCTGAAGCATGGTTTCACAAGTTGGACCCTTAATCCAAACGTTGCATTGCTTCTTACTGAGAAAAACCCTAGTTCTTGAAATCGATGAATAAAGCAACTTCTGAGTCATGGGACCCGGGAGTGATGGGTGCTCTAGCAGAAATCCTATTCTAGGAATCCAACAGATTCGACGGTTTATCAATCTTAGTCTCATTTTTCATTTTATGCCCAGTTGCAAGTCGCATCCCAAATCATTTCGGGGACTCTTGGCCAATACCTCCTTGGGGGATAAAAACCTAACGGAGTCACATTTTTTAGTTCCATGAGATGTTGCGATCTTTTTTAGGCATGGTCTAAGTGAACACTTTGTCAATCCGCTCCCGAGGCACGGTTTCATAAATTGGACCCCTTAATCCAAATGTTGCATTACTTCTAACTGAGCAAAACCCTAGTTCTTGAAATCAATGAGCAAAGCAACTTCTGAGGCATGGCACCCATAAATGAGGGGTGATCTAGTTGAAATCACATGCCATGAATCCATCGGAGTTAGTAGTTCCTCAATATGAGTCTTGGTTTTCGTTTTATGCGTAGTTGCAAGTCACATCCCAAGCCATTTTAGGGACTCTTAGCCAATACCTCCTTGGGGCATAAAAACCTAGCGAATAATCATTTTTGAGTTCTATGAGATGCTGCAAGTTTGTTTAGGCATGGAATAGGTGACCACATTTTCCATCCACTCTCGAGGCACGATTTCATAAATTGGACCCCTTAATCCAAATGTTGCATTTCTTCTAACTGAGCAAAACCCTAGTTCTCGAAATCAATGAGTAAAGAAATTTTCAAGGCATGGCACCAGGGAGTGAGTGGTGATCTAGCTGAAATCATATACCAGGAATCCATCGGAATCAACGTTTCCTCAATCTGAGTCTTGATTTTATTTTTATGCACAGTTGTAAGTCGCATCCCAAACCATTTCAGGGACTCTTGGCCAATACCCCATTGGCGCATAAAAACCTAACGGATGGGATTTTTTGAGTTCCATGATTGTAAGCTTGTTTAGGAATGGACTAGGTGACCACATTATCCATCCTCTCCTGAGGCACTGTTTTATAAATTGGATCCCTTAATCCAAATGTTGCATTGCTTTAATGTATTCAAGGTTGGGCATTCCATATGTGCAAGAGAATGTTTGGAAGTGAATATTTTTTGACATAAACATGAAAATAATTTATTTGGAAGGATTGACATTTGGATGTGGTCTAATTGAATAAGTGTCGAGAGCATATTCATAATTACCTATAGACTAGTTAATTCTCAAAGGACCTTTGAACCATATTACAGTGCCAAAATGTCCTAGAAAAATATTCATTTGTGAAATATAAGAGAAGAAGATATATAGACAAGTTAACTCTCAAAGGATCTTCGAGGCAAACATAATCATATATATCACAAGATGGAGAGGGTTGGCACTTGCGGTTATGTAATACAATTTACATTTGATAGTTAAATTGTATAACAAATTTGTTTATGATCTTTACTAACATTTATTGGAATTCTTACATGTTTTACATCATTGGAATGACATCTTATATGTAACTTATTTGAAATTTTATTATGGTATGTACAATTTTATATGATGTAATATGATTATGGTTTTGTTTCATATGTTTTAATATTATAAATATAACATAAAAAATAATTATTGCATGAAATAAATAATAATTTTCATTTTGAATGTTTTTTTTTGCAGAACATGGGTCTTCCAAAAGATCCAGTTGATCCTCATGAGATAGATCCATATTATAATGGGTCTGATACAGACATGGGAGATGATGATGATGATGAGGTAGATGCAGAAGACACAGAGGTGGACGACGATGATGATCATGATAGCGATGATGATGATGAGCTAGTTGTTGGTAATAGCCAGTGACATTGATCATATAGACTCCACCATGGATCATTGTTGATATATCATTATGATGCCTCTTTTCATGTTTATTTTTGTTCCTAAAGTCTACACCTGACTGCTAAAGGGTATAGCTAGGACAACTCAAGTGTTGGAATGACTGGTTTTTATGAATTAAGTTTGTTGTTCAGTTGATAGATAGGTTTGCAAGGACAGGGATCTAGTTGGAGTGTTCAAGAATATCACTATAAGGTTTCCCTTAGCTGGTGGCATGCATTTTGGTGAGTATATAAAGATGTGAAGAATAAAACAAATTAAATACAAACAAGCATACAATTTGTTACTTGTTGTATGAAATTTCATACTTGAAATAATATTTCTAGTCCAAAACATCTACCTAGACACAAATCATTCAAACAGGTTGTATTACAATAAACTATTCATTGAAACAATAGTTGAGATCGGGTTGCATGACAATAAACAGTTCACTGAGACAATAGATGAAAGGAAAATAAAAAACACTTTGTATTCATTTCAATTTGCATCTAGATAAGACAAGAAGGCACACAAGATTTGAGAAGAAAACAAAGTCTAACACCAAAAATTATATTCACCGGGTGGGAAACTTAATAGTTTTATGCTTCAAGGCCTAGCCAAAATCCTGATGCTTGATCCCTCCAAAATATGAACCATACCCCCTCATTACATTCACATATCCATCTATATATCTCTATCCAGAGAGGGTTTGATAACTTATCTAGGATCTAAACCCTAAAGTTTAACTTTCCATTACAATCAGATCCTGTAGGTTCAACTTCATTGTTACTACCTAATTACAATCTGTAAACATTTGTTTAATCTAAGTGGAGTTGATTTTATTTGTCAGTTCAAAAATCTCCATCAATTCGACCCCAAAAACATTTTTTTAATCAAAAGATAATAACTTATTACAAGTGCCAGCAGTGCCTCTAACTAAACCAAAGCAAAATTCTATTAGTGCAACTAGAACTCGTTGTTGATAACTAAAGTAAAACAAATGCATATAAAATAGTCTTCATAAGTTGTTGTTGATAGTCAACTTTGCATGGATATCCACATTGACCAAAAATTGGAGACCAACCTTGAATACTAGAACAAAACTCACCTAGAATTTGACGAATTTATGGGGAAAATGGCCTCAAAGATCTTGTTATCACTCCATAAATTTCTTTGCTTGTGGAGGCAAGTCACAGAGGTAACCTTCAAACCAAGTTTAGGTTGGACTCTGACCCTTCCAACCAAAGAGGGCTCTCTCAATGATTTTCTAACTAATGATAACTCAAACGAAGTTCAATAGTTGGAAACAGAGGTCAGATTTATATGTAATAATAGGATTTTAAGCTTTTACTGTGGTGGATCAGGGTGAAGGATAAATCATTGGGCATGGAGTCATAAACTCTATTTATGATGTAAAAAATCAATAATCGCTAAATGAGCAGATTTATAACAGAGGCAAGGAAGACAATATTCCCAAGTTTAAAAGCTAGTTGTAGTATGGTGGAAGAATGAAGAGTAATAGTCCATTATATGGAGCATCTAATATGATATGAATTCCATATAATTATAGAAGGAAAATAAAATTACTCGGAGCATTTCTATCAATGAATTCTGAATCACTTTTACTCAATAAAAATAAGAAGAATGAACATTAATATGGTGAATAGTGAGGAAAACATACACAGGAAAAAATACATACTTGGAAAACAATTGGCACACAAATCTCTGCTGCAAAATACTCGGCACTTCTCTATTGATATTTCATTAAAAATCGCAGGAAACAAAATATAAGCACATTAGTTTTCTTCTCTTCCAGGTCTAGCCCCCTTCTTACATTGAAAATTTTACAATATATATGAAATTATGCCTACCAATTGTTGCTAGCTTCTAGGAACAAAAAGATAAAATTTAGAAACTGAAACTGAATAATATTCTAAAAATAGAGAAAATATGGAAAGGATACAAAATGTCTCGAGTCATTGGTCTAAATCTGGAATCAAATCTCTTTCCATTTGTTGATTGTTGTCTGATATATCGAGATTGTTTCCTATAAACTGAGTCTGTTCTGCCACATGTGTCCCTTTGATTGCTGAAAATTCTAGATCGAATCTATTATTGATAATGGAGCTAATATGAACTGCCTAAAAATGTGGATCTAACTGCCATCTATTGGAACTGTTTGCATATTTTGTGCATGAAAATCTGTGCAAGGATACCCATCTCTTAAAATTTGATAATAAAACATTTGGTCCTCTCATCCACTTTGATGAATTGGTAAGTGCACTCCAGCTGGAAGTCCAATCAACTGATGATTAGGCAACCTGGTGGACTTGCACAGCGTGATCGCTGCAAATCTGCACTTGCACAGCGCCTCCAAGTGTTCCAGGAAATCATTTTCCTTCTTTCTGAAGGAAACTAAATTTTGCGATGTTTCCCAAGCTTCAGTAACTAGTTGCATTCTTTTGTTGATGTTATTCTCTACAAGGGTTCTAGAGCATCCAAGGAGGGTAGACAATACTTTCATCTTCGCTACAGTGGTAGCAGGCATGATTTTTGCCAAAGCACTAGCAAATTCTGGGGTTGCAATGAAAGCCTGCTCAAATTCGTTGAGGTGGTCTTTCAGATTGGCATTTTCCGTCTCAATTCCTCCATTGGAATCACGAAGAAAGTAGTTACTTGGTGAAATGAGGAGATTTGGGATGGCCTCATTTTCCTAAAGTTAATCTCTGTGCGAGATTTGCCTTTCCTGTTTGTTACATCTCTCTTTTCAATGAGCATACTTTTAGATTGGTTGTCAAAAACAACGTTTTGGAATACGAAGGATTCATCTTTGTAAAAAAATTCGGTCTCAGATATTTCCACCGCGGACGACCCAATTTTCTGCATGTGCTCAGTTTCAATTTCAAGGTACAACTGTTCACTTTCAATTTTGGGATCCTTCGCCTGCCCTGCATTTTTTTTTCTCTTCTTCGTGAGTGGAATTTTGTGAGAACTATCAATTTTTATATAAGGAGGGTTCTTATCTCCTCCTTCATTCGAAGATTTATGGGTTACTTTCTTACTGGGGTGGGTCGTCGAAGCGATGCTCTGTGATGTCGTACTCTTGGGAGTGCTGGCGGGGGACTGGGTACTCTTCTCACTGGATACTTTTCCATGTTGTTTGTACAATTCAGTCACGCTTTGCAATGTCTCTGCGTCGCAATTGGTAGAAGCATGATTGTTGTCGACATTGTCCTTGTCTTGGGTCAGGTGTCTATGGATAAAAGAGTTGTTAAAGCCAACTGCCAGTAAATGTTCTCGAAAAATCCCATTAGGGTCTAACCCTTTTAGCGTTTCAGCATACGTTAGGTTCAATTTCTTGAAATGAGCGGCAAACTCGTCAATCTTGTTGATGTTTCTGCACACGAAGTTTCCGACTTTCCAGGGCAAAGGAATGAACTGTTTTTTTTTCATGTCATGGAAAAAATGCAACCAGTGGTTGTATTGTCTTACTATTTCTGCAACAAACATCTTGTTCGTGATGTGGCATGGAAGGAAAGTAGGATTTTCCTTAGAGCCAAAGACCATGAGGACACTGTGATTTTCCTTTTGTTCAAGTGTGCCCTTCTTGTTCAAAAACTTTGTTGCCTGGCCAGACATCTGCGAAGCATCCTTGCCTAACAATAAATCTTTGAAAACTGAGACAAAGCCATTAAAAACTTCATAAAAACAATGGGAGGCCTTGTGCCTCCACAGGGCCTCGTACCAAAATGTTATTGGGTCGAATCCACAGTTTATTTTATTGGAAAGAGAAAGTTTTGGAAACGAGCAACAATGCACTATTGCGAAAATCAAGTAGGATGACATATAAAATTTGTTTGATTCTTTGAATCATGACAACTAGGAACATAGCTCAATGGAAATTATCTTCCCCCAATCGAAAATGTATTGTTCTTTGACTGTGAAATACAAAATATAAATAATTATATGGGAAATGCTTGTCGTGGATGCCTGTCCCATTATTCTTGTAAACAACCAAGCAATTTCTCGGAATGGATTTCTAAAGGAACTTACCTGCAACCTTGTGATATCTTCAAGAACTGTTGTCGGGTCTTTGAGGAAGTCGGCTAAGATGTCCAACCCGTTATCATGTTTTTCTAGAAACTGGTTGCAGTCTTGCCCTCTGAACGTCAATATTGGTTCCGACAATTTTAACATCTCACGGAAGACCTGAGGTGACAAAGAAACAGGAGAATGGTTGCACAATGGAATAATTCTTTGCCCTGGAATATATTTTTCGGCTCACCAAGAGACCACCTCCTTACAGTCAAAAACCTCAGGGACGCAACCTGCACGAGCGATTCCAGAGGTCCAAATCACTTCATTTTGGGCGGAATGGGATGAATAGTAAAAGTATGCTCTGGACCAGTGGAAGTTCTGGTCATGATGTCCAAAGATATTTACTGTATCTCCACAAAACTGTCGTCGACCTGCTGCCATAAGTGTACAAGAACGTTTGTTTTCTCCAGACGATGAATGAAATGAAAAGTTGGAAGGGATAATATAACCCTGCGCAAATCTTGGTCCAAAGCATGTGAATGGGAGATGTCCTCCAGACTTTCGTTCATTAATGACAATTTGGACGGTTGTTGCATCATGCATTGTTAACATTAAACACTAGTAATTGCATACATAGAAATGCGAACATGGCAGATATTGCAATGAGCGATTAAGCATTGTAGATTTCTTGAGCGGGCCAACATGACGACGTGTGTTTGACATGAACAATCGGAAGGGACAAAATAACTCTTTGCACATCTTGGTTTAATGTGTAATAATGGGAGATCTCCTCGACCATTTCACCCATTAATGACAATGTTGATAGTTCCTACATGGTTAGTTGTTAGCATGAAAGGTTTCTAATTGCATAGTAAGAAAGTACGGAGGTCGCGGGCACTGGGAAAAACAACTTCAAAATAGGGTTACAAGGTACAATCATTGAAGGTGAGGGCGCGAGGGTCAAATTGTATGTCTCATAACTTTTTGAGTGCAATATGCGTAACATCAAAGAGGGTATGGTAGGACAGTCCAGAGGGCAATTTGTATATGACTATTAAGAGCATAATTAATGTATATTAGGAAGGACAAGAACTTAATGGGGATGGAAGGCAACGAGAGATACTTTGAAACATTTGTGAGCCGTGGTAGAGTGAAGCTTGCGAGTTCGACGAGTCTGCGTTGGAATTGTAGATCACGGAAGTGAGGATCCAAAATGGGGTCACAAGGTCTCCCCAGAAGACGTGAGGACTGACGGTCAAATTGTATTGTTCGGAACATTTGAATGCATAATCTGTAACATGGAAGAGGGGACGATGTCAGAACCCGGTAGTCAATTTCTTTATTGCAGAAGGTTGGATGCGAACTGTTTCATATCGGTGTGTGCAGTTTTCACTAGTACGAGCATAACCAATGTATATTAGGAAGGACAAAAAGTTAGTGGGGATGGAAGACAACGACAGATACTCTGAAACATTTGTGAACCGTGGTAGAGTGAAGCTTGCGAGTTTGAGGAGTCTGCGGTAGAATTGTAGATCACAGAAGTTTTGAGTGCAAGATGTACATCACGGAACAAGAAGAAGCAGAGTTCGAAACCACCAACCTGACAACCGCGACCATAAAATTGGCTAAGTATGGAAAGCAACAACGGTCGATCGGATTCGTCGTGTGATTATATAGATGGAGATAAAGATATGTCAGCCCGCCAACGCTGGAACCCGCAATTATAGAAAGGCGACTAAGTGTATAACCAAAGAGCCATAATACACGGGAAGAAGAAAAGGGAAAAATGACTAAGGAGTCAGCGGTGGAATTGTAGATCACTAAAATTTTGAGTACAAGATGTGAACCCGGCAGTCAATTTGTATATTGCGGAGGGCGGGATGCCAACTGTTTTGTACCATTGTGTTCAGTTGTCACTAGTAAGAGCACAAGCAATCTATATTAGGAACGAGAGGAATTTAGTGAGGATGGAAGGCAACAACAGATACTTTGAAACATTTGTGAACCGTGGTAGAACGAAGCTTGGTGCGAACCCGAAACAATATCCAAGATTTGGACATTTCGTGAACCCGACAACAGGAGGATCCAAAAGAGGCTGACAAGGTCTCTGCAGAAGATGCGAGGCCCCGACGTTCAAATTGTATCGCTCTGAACATTTGAATGCATAATCTGTAGCACGGAAGAGCGGACGATGTCAAAATCCAGTAGTCAATTTGTATATTGCGGAGGGTGTTATGCCAACTGTTTCGTACCTCTGTGTTCAGTTGTCACTACTAAGAGCTAATTTAGTATTGAAAATCAGTTTTTAGATACTGTTAGATACTTGATAGGGATTACCATCCGTAAACAATGGCAATCTCGACCCTACTAGCCCTGGACTCCGTGTGTCAATTTGTATATCGCGGAATTGGGAGCGTTGTTTGGAGGACACAGAACAATAGAAGTGCAATGTTGAGTCAGCCAGTCCGCAGGTCCGCTTGTCAATTTGTATATAGCAGAATTATGGGTGCTATTTGTAGGGAACAGAATAATGGAGGCCCAATTTTGAGCCCGCCTGCCCGAGAACCCGCGATCCAAAATGTGGCTAGACATGGAATGCGCAATCCGTACATGCTCTATAAAATATCATGTCCATACTTTATAGTCCCATAATACACAGGAAGAAAAAAAGGGAAAAATGACGGAGGAGTCCGCAGTGGAATTGTAGATCACGAAAATTTTGAGTGGAAGATGTATATCACGGAACAAAAAGCAGCAGAGTTCAATTGCGCCAACTCGGCAACCACGTGCATAAAATTCACTAAGTATGAAAAGGAACAACAGACGGTCCAATTCGCCATGCAAGGATATAGATGGAGATGAAGATATGTCAACACGCCAATGTATATAAAGGCATTCATAGAAATGCGACTAAGTATATAACCAGAGAGCCATAATACACGGGAAGAAGAAAAGGGAAAAAGGACTAAGGAGTCCACGGTGGAATTGTAGATCATGAAAATTTTGAGTACAAGATGTGAACCCGATAATCAATTTGTATATTGCGGAGGGCCGGATGCCAACTGTTTCGTACCATTGTGTTCAATTGTTGCTAGTAAGAACACAACTAATCTATATTAGGAATGAGAGGAAGTTAGTGAGGATGGAAGGCAACGATAGATACTTTAAAACATTTGTGAACCGTGGTAGAATGAAGTTTGGTGCCAACCCGAAATAGTATTCAAGAGTTGGACATTTCGTGAACCCGACAACAAGAGGACCCAAAACAGTGTGACAAGGTCTTTGCAGAAGACGCAAGGCCCCGACGTTCAAATTGTATCACTCCGAACATTTGAATGCATAATCTGTAATAGGGAAGAGCGGATGATGTTGGAATCCGGTAGTCAATTTGTATATTGTGGAGGGTGCGATGCCAACTGTTTCGTACCTCTATGTCTAGTTGTCACTACTAAGAGGTAATTTAGTATTGAAAATATTTTTTTAGATATTGTTAGATACTTGATAGGGATTACCATTCGTAAACAATGGAAATCTCCACCCCGCCAGCCCTAGACTCCCTGTGTCAATTTATATATCGCGGAACTGGGAGCACTGTTTGGAGGACACATAACAATAGAAGTGCAATGTTGAGTCAGCCAATCCGCAGGTCTGCTTGTCAATTTGTATATCACGAAATTATGGGTGTTATTTGTAGGGCACGGAACAATGGAGACCTAATTTTGAGCCCGCCCACCCGAGAACCCGCGATCCAAAATGTGGCTAGGTATGGACTGCGCAGTCTGTACATGCTCTATAAAATATCATGTCCATACTTTATAGTCCCATAATACACAAAAAGAAAAAAAAGGGAAAAAGGACAGAGGAGTCCACAGTGGAATTGTAGATGACGAAAATTTTGAGTGAAAGATGTATATCACGGAACAAAAAGTAGCAGAGTTCAATTGCGCCAACTCGGCAACCGCGGGCATAAAATTCACTAAGTATGAAAAGGAACAGCGAGCGGTCCAATTCGCTATGTGAGGATATAGATGGAGATGAAGATATGTCAACACGCCAACATTGGAGGCCGTGATTATAGAAACACGACTAAGTATATAACTAGAAAGCGATAATACACGGGAACAAGACAAGGGAAAAATGACTAAGTATCTCGCAGAAGAACATCTAGTGTTTGATTATTAATGCAAATGCTTTCAAACCCTTGCTGAGTTCTCACTAGTTAAGGCATAAATTGTAGATCACAGAAGTATCTTTCGTACCACTATGTTCAGTTGCCACTAGTAAGAGCATTGTTGATGTATATCAGGAAGGACGCGAAGTTGTTGGGGATGGAAGGCAACAACATATACTTTCAACGAAGTTAATGTATACGAGGAACCCGCAGTGGAATTGTAGATCACAGATGTTTTGAGTGCAAGATGTATATAACGGAACGATAAACAATTGGGTTCGTAAGCGCCGACCCCGCAGCGACGACCATGAAATTGGCTAAGTATGGAAAGGAACAACGGTCCGCCAGATCCATCGTGTGAGGACATAGATGGAGATGAAGACATGTTAGCTCGCCAACTCTGGAACCAGATACCATAGAAAGGCAACTAAGTATATATCCAGAAAGCGATAATGAGCGGGAAGAAGAAAAGGCCAGTTCGTATGCGCCAACCCGACAACCGCGACCCTAAAATTCCATAGGTATGGAAAGGAACAACGATCGGTCAGATTCGTCATGTGAAGATACAGATGGAGATGAAGATATGTCATCCCGTGAGCCCTGCAACCGCCCATCATAGAAAGACGACTAAGTATAAAACCAGAAATCCATAATGGACGAGAAAAGGAAAAGGGATAAGTATCTGACAGTCGAAAAACCTTTTTTTTTTCGTTTATTAATGACAATGTTTTCGAACCCTTGTTGGGTTCTCACTAGTAAAAGCATAAACTACAGATCACTGAAGTTCTTTGGTTGCAAGATGTATATGACAGAATAGGGGACATAGGTGCTGGGTACTGCGAACCCAGGGCCTGGTGGCCAGATAACTGGCTAAGTAATGGCCAAGAGAAAGGTTTGATATCTATTTCAATAGTATTCATACTAATATGTATTAATGGAGAAAGTTTTCATATTTATCTCAATAGTATTCATACTAATATATATTAATGGATTGTTTTTGTTTCAAATGCAAAAAATCTCCCAATTTGTAGGATGCTCTTCGGCTCGCAAATTTCGTTGAAACCACAAAAATTTTGACTGCAACATGTACATAGCACAACAAGAAACATGAATTTGCATTGTGGTTTCAATGAGATAAACTCCTTATCATATATTCATCTTGTATTCCTTGCAGACCACAGAAGATCTTTGGCTGCAAGATGTATATGACGGAACATGGATGGGATGGGAGTAAATGCGACTGAGTACACACACATTGCGTTAACATACTTAACAGGAACATTGCATCAACACTTGAGCTGCCTTGTTGTAACTCATTAATTCATTCTATTTACGGCACCCGAAGAATGGAAGCAGGACGGGTCCTCCAATTTCTTTCTTTAAATACAGGGCCGACGCCACATAAGTATGGCTTATGAAAAATTATTCTTAAATGTAAAATGTAAGCAACGAACAGAGCAGGCTTTATTTAAATTGAAGTAGTGGGAAGCATAAAGAAAAACTTGTCGTCCATGTTTAACGACACAGGTGAAGAAGGTACAAAATAAAATTAAAACAAATACCAGAGATTGGAATACTATTAAAAAATAAACCAGAATGATTCTATATTCAAATAAGATGGGTTACAAAATACAACTGAGGCTATTTTCCACAACGATTGTGATTTGGCATGTCGCCAACCAATAAAAAACATGTACATTGATGAATCTTCTTGACAGTTTTCTTGACATTCAAACCCTTTATTCGTAAAAAAACGAGTTGAATATCAATTTTGGGTTTTGTACTTAATCGGTGCTGCCAAGTACATCTATCCCAGTTTTTTGAATAGTTTGTCTCTTCCAGATATGGCCTGCTTGCAATGACTGGTTATTCAACATTTCATTCTTTGTCAAGTTTTAATTTCCCTCCACCGTCCAAAACTTGGGGTTTAAGGTGCTTTCCTTGCAATGTTCCTGACCCTTAACATCTGAGACAACTTAGAAATGTGATTCAGGCCGATTTCAAAGTGGAGGGAGTTGTTTTATGTCACAATAGCCATGCCAGGGGAAAAAAAATCAAGTATGTTGTGACTGGTATTCTCCCTGTATTCGATCATCTGTTTGGTTGAAAATCCTGCCTGAAGATTTGTATATTGAACTTCTTTGCTTTATTACAGTAAATTGGAAGAAACATCCAACCCAACTACAAAATGAAAATATGTTGAGGTACATAACTTCTTCGAGCAACATAGGTCTGGCAAGTGCATCAAATGCTGCAAAACACATCAACACAGGTCTGACAAGTGTATCAAATGTTGCAGATCACATCAGAGTATATCTTTACTCATAGCGGTGGCAGGTATGGCGTCCCACAGAAAGGTCTGGAATGTTCGGAGGTGACGCCAAATATGTGGAGACTGCAACTACATCTAGAGGAAACCGAACAAACTTTGACAAAGAACATGGCTTTCTGTCAAGTCGGTTACCAGACCCACATGTAACTCATCAAACTTTGAAATATAAACTTTTGTAGTGATAATATGTCATTTTATCCACCCATACAGTTTTTGTTACCTGCCTCTGGTTACATTCGCAAATGGAGTAATATTTCGCGTCATTTACGAACATGACAGTCCATTTTTGCAAGCCACTGTAAATGCACCACCCCCATTCTTGTGGAATCTACAAAATTCGATACACTTGCCAAATCTATGTTGTTGGAAGAGGCTATATACTTCAACGAAGAACTATTTTGCATGTGACCTGAAAATCCATTACAACTCCCAACAAGAAAACAAAGAAGTTCAACAAACTAATCTCTAGGCAGCCTTTTCAACCAACCAAAGCATTGAACACAGAGAGAACACCAACCAAAACATACTTGTTCTTTTTTTTTCCTCCTCTCTAAGTTTCTCTTCTATAACAGAGTTTTTTTTTACACAAAGCTCACGTCACGTAAAACCGGTCTCTCTTCTTTCTTCTGGACCTCAATCACATCTCTAAGTTGTCTTATATGTCCATGACTAGGAACATTAGAACGAAGGCACCCTAAAACACAACTCTTTGATGATAGAGAGAAATGGCGATAAGTATTTAAAAGCAACACTGGATGATCTTTCGTAGATTTTATGTTAATTCGTTTTAATGACAGATGTTCTCGATATTTTTGCTTATCAATGCCAATCTTTTTCGAATATGTACGCCGAACAGTGACTAATAGCACGTATTAAAATTCCCATATCCGAGCAAATTCTCAAATCTGACATCTAAGATATGCACAATATTAAAGAGGGACATGGCGTCAAGGCCTCTGTGGGTGACACGTTCGTGGACTATGCTGAAGCTTTTAAGAAAACTAAATGACCGCAATATATATATATTTTTTGCAAATTCAAAATGCAGGCAAAAGAAATTACCAGATCCCATAATATTCATCTGTCTATTCATTTTAATGGGAGATGTCCTCAAGCTTTCCAGTTATTAAAGCTCATCTTTTCCAACCTATCTGGTAGGTTTTGACTTTTGAAATCATAATTAATGTCTATTGGGAAGGGCAAAAGGTAGCGGGGATGGAGGGGAGCGACAAATGGTTTTAAATTTTTTGAACCCGGAAAATCGTCAACCCGCTAAACTTTGAAAAGTCGACTAAGTATGGAAAGCTATGTAGAATAGACAAAGTCATTGCAGGCAGAGGCACGGTTGCGAGTTCGAGGAGTGTCGGGTCGAGTTCTAGAGCACAAAAGTTCTGGGTAAAAGATGTATACACTGAACACGACATGTCATAGTTCGATAGAACCTATCCACGAAGCTGCGTCCATAAAACTGACTAAGTATGCAACCGAATGACGGTTGGTTAGAATGACCACAGAAAGACGAGAAACTATAGAGCCAGGAATGCAGTTTACAAGAGGAAAATAAAAGGGAGAGAACAACTATATCGCCCACACAACAAAACCTACTCTCATAACTATGAAACCATAGTAACACATAATCCATGGAAGAAACATCGCCAGCTATGAAATATAGTTTGAGGCCAACAAACTCCGGTTCAACGCGTAAGAGATGCAATTTACATCGACTGCAATTTTTTAGTATGTTATTTTATCTTAATAGTATTCTATGCAGACTCCACTGCAAAAAATGTAACAAGAGATCCAACTGCGGATGCAACATCCCTATATTGCAAACCCTAGCCAAATAAGAACAAACAGCAAAGCAAATAACAACCTAGTTAAGAAGCACCAAAAGGCCCAACTGTAGGTGCAGGACCGAAACCTTGCAAAGTCGAATCAAACAACAATAAACAACATGCAACGAAGAAAGAAGCAAGCATCAACCATTCCACCAGGAATGACACAGTTCCAATCGCAATTGCAGAAACCCAAATGTGCAAATTGCAACAACACGAACAGGCAAGCAAGAACAACAACAACATGCAAACAAAAAATTAGTGGAGATGCAAAAAACAAGCATAAACCAGTAAACCACCAATGTCGCTGAGGCATATAAATTTAAAAAACGAAAGAAAATGTATTGTAACGAGCCTGTTAAGTAAGCATTCAACGCTACCAAGCCCGTTAGGTAAACATTTAAGTCTGTCGGAAATGCTCTGTAAACATTTAAGAAAAAAATGCAATGTGGCAGGTCTCTGACATATCCCAAAAAAATTATTATATTTTTTGT
>ML786300.1:145157-188643 GCA_009831015.1 Picea engelmannii | reverse complement strand
GAAATCCTCCAGGCACTGTGTTTCTTCGACATAACAGGTTGGGAACTCGTCCGCATCTCCTCCCTTCAGACAACTTCTAGGCTCAATTGCAAGGGTGTGCGTGCTATGCTCTATCACAGGCTCAACTATAGTGGCATGGAGTGCCAAGAGGTCGACTCTTGCTCTCTGTCGGAGGATGGAAGTCGCCATTGACAGAGCGCCCTCAAGGTTCTGTCTTCTTTGTTGCTGCTCTTTGTGGATGTACCAGGCTGAGCCTCGACGAGGCCTGCCTCGCTTCCTTGTCATTGCGGATGAGGGGTGAATGGAGATACAGAGAAAACTGCACTAGAGCTCCCAACTGGCGGGGAGGTCCAAAACGAAAATGAACCAGCTCTGTCCAGGAGCTCCAACTTTCAAGTTTTCGAATGACGGCATCGCATGGCTCCCTATTATCTCTATCATATTGAATGCTGGCTGTGCTAGTGCGTTCGCGCGAGGGAGAAGTCCCGCCTTCGTATAGCGGCTGTAATGGCCTGCTACCATCGTAAATGTTGAAGGGGTGGGGAGCGGCCTACAACATTTAAGCCGTGGCTTGATGCTGAGCCATGTGGCAAGGCGTTGCCGCGTGTCACCCCATCCGGGGCCATAATCCCTCTATACTTACGGTAGGGACTAATAATAATTAAATATATGGACATTAAAAATTACGCATAAAACAAGGCTACTAGGTAGTATATACCTGCCGAATATAATAATGAAAGTATTGTTTAAGGAGATAGGGAGAGAAGGAGTAGGCATGAAATGACTAGATGAGAGAAATATTTATTACAATAACATTGGGGGAAGTGAATGCAGTGATAAGACTTCAAAGTTTTTGGCCAATAAGATGTCATATAAATGAAATTTAAAATTTAAAATTAATCATTCTTTTTTAAAACTTTAAATAAAAGGGTGTATATTTTATGGTCAACCATGAATTAATAGAAAGTCAAACCTAACTCAACACTATATACCATGTCTATTAACAATAATAATACAACCCAGTATAATTAAATAAAAAAAAAATCTTTTATACAAACTCTACATTCTTAACATTCCCTTCCCCACTTCAGGTTATGCTGGTTACCGACTAACCCAGTTCCCTTCCCCACTTGAGGTTATGCTGGTTACCGACTAACCCAAACTCAGGGGCCCACTATGTTTAGGGTTTCTGCAATTGCATCGCTATATTCTAAGGGTTAGGGTTTCAAATGCATTACATGCACATTCGATCTGGATCCGATTTTAGGGGGTTTTTAAGGTCGGGGTGAGAGTTGTCGGTAGGTGGCACTCACAACATGTCTCGGGCGTTTTATGGCAGGGCCATCCATCCGCTATGAAGGATCTATTTGCTTTTTCTCGCCGAGGGCTGAGCGCTGAGTACCAGTCCTTTTTTCAGCGGTAATTCCACCTCTTCTCCTTCATTGTCCTTTGCCCTCTCTACCAATTTATTTATTGATTTCACTGCTAATGAATGGGTTGGTTGTTGAGTTGATTAACTGGTTTCTAAGCCGATCAGTTGGTATTCAGGATAATAAAATCTCAGCTTTTGCTTGAATGGAATGCTACATCAAAATATGGAGTTTAGCCCTCGTTAAGACTCTCCCTAACGACGTATTGCACGAAAGGGTTTTGTAGTTCCATCCCCAGTTGATCGTGCTGTTGTTATATCGTAACCTTGTTGACAGTGATAGGAGGTTGTCTTCTGTATCGTTTAAGAGACGATTAGTTAGAGTGTTGCACCTAACGCTGGTTATTGGTTTTCAATGCCAATGAATGGGTTGGTTACTGAGTGGATTATCTGGTTTTTAATCAGATCAGTTGGTATTCAGGATAATAAAATCTCAGTTTTTGCTTTAATGGAATACTACCTCAGAATTTGGAGTTTAGCCCTCGTTAAGACTCGCCCTAACGCTGTCTTGGGCGAAAGGGTTTTTAGTTCCATCCCCAGTTGATTGTTCTGTTGTTATGTCGTAACCTTGTTGACAGTGATAGGAGGTTGTCTTGTGTATCGTTTAAGAGCAGATTAGATAGAGTGTTGCACCTAACGCTGGTTATTGATTTCACTGCTAATGAAAGGGTTCGTTACGGAGTGGATAACTGGTTTTAAGCAGATCGGTTAGTATTCAGGATAATAAATCTCAGTTTTTGCTTTAATGGAATACTTCCTCAGAATTTGGAGTTTAGTCCTCGTTAAGACTCGCCCTAATTCTGTATTGGGCAAAAGGTTTTTTAGTTCCATCCCCAGTTGATTGTGCTGTTATTATGTCGTAACCTTGTCGACAGTGATAGGAGGTTGTTTTCTGTATCGTTTAAGAGCAGATTAGTGAGTGTGGCACCTAACGCTGCAGAACCTCAAGACCAGGGAGACACAATGATTTACAGTGTGATACTTTTTGTGTCTGGGAAAATAGGTTCACGTGTTTGCTTGAGCTGGAGAAATTCATTACCTGGATGACACAGGAAAATATGATATAATTTTTTTTTAACAATTGTCACAATTTGAAAATATTGAAAGTCTACCGTTTCACAAACAATCTAGTACAGCTACACTAATAGTTTTTTATGTTTATGTTGGACAGCAAATATATTTGCCAAAATCTGAAGCACAAACACAGGCCCCATGAAATGGAGGATTTTTGACTCCCATTTTTTATTTTAAATCTGTTGAAAATCTTGCATCTAGTTTGGTATCAATACTTGTATGGTCAATATATCTGCACATCGGACATTTTGATTGTTAACAAAGGGCATCTTTTTCAGGATCATGTCATTCTACCAACTGCACTAAAGTTTAGAGTGCATAATTAATATGGTCTAACTAGAATTTAACTTCTGGGAATGCATGCTGTTTATTGAATGTATATGCGCACTAGTTCCTCCCCATGGAGAAAACTTTGCCTCTGGATTCCAAATGGCATACCACACCACATTTCTTCTGTATCATATTTTATTTCGGAGCCTAAAGCATATTCCATTGTGATGATACTCAACCTATAAAGCATATTCTGTTGTGATGATGCTCAACACTTACTGTTTGGTGCTGTGAGTGTGAGATTCAATATCTAATGAAGGAAAGCATCTTTGTGTAATGTGTGTCTGGGTTGGTGCTGTGGGAAGAGGTGTTATCTATGAAAAAGAAGTTTATCATCAGCATTACTTGCGGAGTGCTTGTAGTTCATTTATGCCGAAATTACACATGCCAACTTGTTAACACATTGCATAGGCCATATAATTGCAAGCATGTTGTATAGGCCATATAGCCATTGTATCGAGGCACTCTTACTTCCTAGGGTGGAAGAGACATGTCACAAAAGCTTACCTTCGTTAGATGTCTTTAGTGTGCTATATCTAAGCAAGAAAGGATTGTTTATGGGGAGGAGCTTTTACAAACCTAATATTGGAAAATTAAACGTGAGATTTGAAAATATTGGAAAATACTCGAGGGCTAAAAAGAATTTGTCAAAACCATTTGTGTTGTGTAAGATTGATTGATACAAGAATATTGGATGAATGTCGAATTGTATTCTACTATGTGCTATGCAAGAATGATATTGTAATATGCAAAGTTTGGAATGATTCTACTAGCAAATAGCTTGTTGGAAACTCTCATCTCGTTGAGATAATGCATAATATTCTTCTATGGCACATTTCCACTACAATTTATTTTTGATGAAAATGTCAGCCACAGTAAATAGAGTAAATTTTTTTGTAGATCTAGAAGTAACAAATTGTAGTCCTTCTGGTATATAGAAACAACACCAAATTGTAGTCCTTGTGGTATATAAAAACAACAAAGCTATTAACTATGCCATAAAAAAAGGGTTCTTTTAGTTTTGTTATGAATTATGAACTATTTAGAATTTTTAGAACAAGTCCAAATATGGCATTTGTCATAGACTCAAATGTAACCCTAACTTTTACAACATACGTTACCCTAACTTTTACAACATACGTTATTTACTATTGAACTTGCAATACCCTCCATTAACAAAGGGATGTACTCATATGTGTGAAATATTTCTTAGTCTCACCCACTTGGTTCCAATTCCATGTTTTACTTTTATTGAGCATCACTATTACATTAGCCAACTATTTTCTTGCACTAGTAAGGGAAAGGTAGTGCTCCTTGTATCTTGCTTGTTATTCAAAATGGATAAACTATTGTTTTGCAAAATCCTCTTATAAATTGAAATAAGAATAGGGATAATCCCAAAATAGGAGAATTATTTGAAGATGTATTCATACTATGCACATGAAAAGGGTGTAGGGTTTGTGTTATGTATGCTTGTTATTATTTGCAACTCATTAATGATGTTTCACTTTTGTTCCTTTCTTCAGGAGGAGCAGTGGACAAGAGGAAAAAATGGCACATCAAAAATGGTTGAAATGGTTGCCTTAATCCAACTAGCCTACCACTTCCTCAACCTTCTTGTAATTAAGGGAGTTCCTTTAGGAGGAAATGATGATTACTTTTAAATTACGTTTGATTTGACATTAAAGGAGTTGAGATATTTGAACTACAAACCATTCACACCCAAGGATTTGAAACTATCTAAGGCAAGATTACTTCAAATATTTTGTTTGTTGTTTCTCCTCTTAGTTTTGTTATAAATATCTAAATATATTTAAAACATTGTTTTATTTTTAGTCCTTAGTTGCTTGATTATGTTGTTAATATCCACATTGTGTTTATAAATGTCCTCAAACTCAAAATAGATGGGATTTCATGCAATTTTATACCCCCATGCCTTTAAAGTTTCTTCTAAGGATCTTTTTGGGCTTCAACTTCAAAATTCAAAGACACTAAGATTGATTTGCTTCTTGGAGTTGAAAGTGTTCCTTATAGAGCTTGGTTCCATTCTTAAAAATATAAGAGTCATGGTTTTAAGTCTTTGTCACAATTTCATATAACTATTGGGTGGTTAGGACAATCAAAAGGCTTATTCTCGCACATTATGAATCTTTAGTTGCACTACTAAATTAATTTCCAAGCTTCAATTCTTAAAGAGATTTCAATTTAGAGTTTTGTTATAGGTGGAGGCAGTTACCAAAAGAATTTGGGTTATTAAGTTCTCTATATGACTCATTTTATATTGCTGCACAAGTTTAGAAGGGTTTTCCAACAATTTTGGGAGACTTTCATCGTTGAGACTTAGATTAGGTTCTTGTAGTCCATAATCACACATTTTGTCCCTATCAAATATTATTTTGAATGTTTACAACTCTCTAACATTGAATACTTGTATATTTCTATTGAAATTGAAAGAATAAATCTTCAATCTAAGTCATTGCGTTTGTTGTATTTGATTGGTGAAATTCGAGATTCGTCTCTTATCCTAAATTTTTTCCAGGTTGGCTCCATTTGTAAAGGTGCCACATCACATAAACCTATACTCTACCATTGGATCAACCTTAGCAATGCCCCCCCACATATTTCCTCTTTTTATGGTGGGATTGAGATCCCCACCCAATATTACATTATCCCCTCTGAGAAGACCTTGAGTTTTTGTTAGTAAGGTCCATACAATTTTATTGTGGAGAAGGCCTTCCCTAGTTCCATTGATCATAGCTTTATGTTTAGCCTTGCGTTAATGACATAAGATGATAGAAGGTTAAAGGAATTATTCCATCCAATAATTAACCCCCCTCCCCCAATCTTCCATTTGAGTTTAAGAATTTAAAATTCTAATCTTCTAGTAAAGAAGAGAAAATTCCTTTGCTTTTTCCCCTTCACTTGTAATTTCTTGGATGAGAGGTTTGTATTTTTCCACCAACTTTTTGAGGTCTAATTTTTTGAGAGAGTCTCCTACACCCCTTGCTTAGGGTTAGAATAATCATGGTTTAAAATTGCTTGAGGAAATCCTTGTTCTAAGGACCCCCTTGATTTTTTGTTGCCATCCATAATTTCTCTTTTGCTTTTCTATTGTTAAGGGCATGAAAGATTTTTTGCTTACACCATTTTGATGGGCATGATCCAAATGGGCATGATCCAAACCCAAATCCCCTTCCATACCCCTATCTTCTACTGGGTCTTCTCCTTTTTGAAGGTCTTAGTTTGTATTGGTAGTGTTTCCCACCATTATCATCACTACCCAAAATCGAGTTTAGACTTGAGGAAATGCTAACAAGTGACTTATTTTCCATAGTCTCATGTTTCCTTACTAAAGGAGAGGGAATTCTAAGCTCATGGAGAGGGATTGAATCTTTCAATTGGGATTGGGATTCTAAGGAAAAAGGCTTATCTCTAGGAAATCCTACTTTATCCTTTGAGCCTTTTTTTAACAAGAACGATTATAGTTCTATTAAATTTAGGATGCGATTGAACTGTCCAACTTGATAATACAAAAATAGAGTAGTGTTTCGGTCTTTTCTTTAGCAAAATAGCTCCATAGTTCTCTACTAATAGCTAGTTGAACTATCTTTATTGTTATATCACTATTGCTCTTTATTCGGCATGAGTATTGTTGTACAAACTGTCCTAGCCAAAAAACAAACCTACAAACCATGATAACATGCATAAATTAAAATTAAACATGCTCACTGAGGGATTCCTTCTTGCTACCAACCTTGGATGCTTGGGTGTCAATTGAGGTCTTCTTTGCTTGAATTGATTTCTATTGCATGGTCTCTTCTTCCCTTGTTGGTATTTGGTTCATTCCATAAAATCACATAGAATATGATGGTGGTGCCACTAATTGAATTCCTTCTTGGGCTATCTTTTCCTCTTTATATTCCAATTGCTCCATCTTTTCTTGCATTCCTCCCATATTTCTTCAATATCCTCCAACCTTTGGGAATCATTTTCCCTGGAAATATCCATCTGTATTTGTTTATTCGTAAGGGATTCCACTTGAGAATTCATACCTATTATCTAACCTTTTCCAATCCCTTCTTGACCTCTCCCATTTTCTCACATATAAGGAGAGACAGTGCCGAGTCTCCCTTGCTTGCCTCTTGCATCACTTAATTCCTTTTTTTAAATCAACCTTTTTGCAAAGGCCACATCTATTAGAGTGAGAGCATGAGGTTTCTCCATTTTCACTAACTATGTCCAATTCCACCATTAGACACTTGACGCCTGGAACCAAGAGCAAAATGAGGGATTCCCAAACTCAACCAAAGACAAAGATCTCAATTGTAGAAAGAGAAGCATTCCACATAAGAACAATTGATTCTCGGTGGTATGAGGAGTTATCGCACATCTTGATGGATGTCCCATTGAAGCTTTCACATCTGTACATTTAGTTGAGGTGATACTAGTATGTACTAAGACAGTGAAGGAGTTTAAGTGCCTTGACTCCACTGCCATTCATTGCCACCACTTGTCTTGGATGCCCAAATTCGTTACTAATACCAAAATAGATGTAATACTTCACGGAATGCCTCTCCATTTTTCCTAATTAAAACAATGTTGAATTTTGTTGCTTCATTAGGTTGTTGATCAACTAAGACATCGAACTTTTTAAGGATTTGATGATAGGCTATTAATTTGAAACTTTGAGCCAAGATTTGAGTCCTTATGACAAGCTCTGCTTAGGAGAGCATCTTTTGTGTTAATTTTTTGTTACATATACCATATTTTCCTCTTGCATCGCTTAATTCCTTTTCTTAAATCAACGTTTTTGCAAAGGCCACATCTATTAGAGTGAGCGTGAGGATTCTCCATTTTCACTATCTTTGTCCAATTCCACCATTAGACACCTAACCCTCAGATCCAAGAGCGAAATAAGGAATTCCCAAACTCAACCAAAGACAAAGCTCTTAGTTGTAGAAAGAGAAGCATTCTAGAGAAGAACAATTCATTCTTGGTGGTCTGAGGAGTTATCACACATCTTGATGGCTGTCCCATTGAAGCTTGCACATTAACTGTACATTTACTTGAGGTGATACTAGTATGTACTAAGACTGCAAAGGAATTTAAGTGCCTTGACTCCACTGCCATTCATTGCCACCACTTGTATTGAAGGCCCAAATTCATTACTAATACCAAAATAGATGGAATACTTTATGGAAGGTGGCAAAGTTTTGGTGCCTCTCCATTTTTCCTAATTAAAACAGTGTTGAATTTTGTTGCTTCATTAGCTTGTTGATTAGTTAACATAGAACTTTTTAAGGACTCGATGACAGGCTATTAATTCAAAACTTTGAGTCCTTATGACAAGCTTTCTTAGGAGAGCATCTTTTGTGTTAGTCTTTTGTTGCATGTACCATATTTGCCTCTTGCATCGCTTAATTCCTTTTCTTAAATCAACCTTTTTCCRAAGGCCACATATATTAGAGCGAGCATGAGGTTTCTCCATTTTCACTAACTCTGTCCAATTCCACCATTAGACACATGACGCCCAGAACCAAGAGYGAAATAAGGGATTCCCAAACTCAACCAAAGACAAATCTCTCAATTGTAGAAAGAGAAGCATTCCATAGAATAACAATTGATTCTCGGTGGTATGAGGAGTTATCCCACATCTTTATGACTGTCCCATTGAAGCTTGCACATTAGCTTTACATTTAATTGAGGTGATACTAGTATGTACTAAGATTGTGAAGGAGTTTAAGTGCCTYGACTCCACTGCCATTCGTCGCCACCACTTTTGTCTTGGAGGCCCAAATTCATTACTAATACCAAAATGGATGTAATACTTTATGGAAGGTGGCAAAGTTTTGGTGCCTCTCCATTTTTCCTAATTAAAACAGTGTTGAATTTTGTTGCTTCATTAGCTTGTTGATTAGTTAACATAGAACTTTTTAAGGACTCGATGACAGGCTATTAATTCAAAACTGAGTCCTTATGACAAGCTTGCTTAGGAGAGCATCTTTTGTGCTCGTTTTTTGCTGCATGTACCATATTATTATTGTGGAATCCCATTGGACAATAGCTTGTTTGATTCCCAACTCTCTTTCATAATCAATAGTCCTTGGTAAAGAGCAAGGATCCTAGCTTGATTATTGGTTGCCTCACCTAAACCCTAGGCATAGGTAGTTTCTTGGATTCCCTCAAGGTCATGGATGATCCTCTTGCACTTGCCACCCCTACTTCGAGGTTGAATTACTCACCACTTCTTCAACCATACAAATTTTTGAGGATGTATAATTCTCAAAAAGAGAGAAATTAGGCATAGCATCGAGTGGTTTACCTTCTTCCTAAGCTTCCAAAACTATGTCACGTGCCCTGCTGTTTGCATACCCTGTCTTCATTCTTTTTCGGTTGTGGGGCAGTGGCCTTTTCATATCTTTCTGTGTTCTCTTTTGCCTTTGTTTTGTTTATTTCATTTCTCTTGACCTAGCCATTGGAGACCTCCAAAGAATCCAATCCTTCACTTATAAACCCAATATCTACTTTTTCATCATCTTTGTGGTATTTGAGTCCCCTTGTCCTTGAGTTATTTCTTTCTCCTCTAATTTATGGTATTTTGGTTTCTTCTTCTACCAGACCCATCTACTTCAAAGTTGCAAATAATTTTCTGTCGAATGCCCATGGGTATGGCGTCTAGCACAATGGAATGGGATTTTCCTTTGCCCCCTATCAAAAGTTCTACAAACTTCTTGAAAAAGTTCCTTAAGCAATTTCTACTAAAATCTTGGCTATAGTTTTGGATGGTTTTGACATAGTATTTTCTTATAAATCGATGAAGACCCCTAGTTATTACCTATTGCTTTCAAAACCCTTGTATTACATAGTGCCAATGGCATACCTGGAATTTTTACCTAGATTGGTTGGGTTGTTTTCCTCTCTTTCCTTGGATCAAAGCAAGGGGACCATCTTCTCAAGACCGACAATGTAGAACCCGAGAACCAATTTCTTGTAAGAGCCTTGTCACGCCAGCTCTTGATTGAAATTAGAAAGCCAACCAACCCTTGGTAAGAACATGTTAAATTGGTACATAAACTAGCTTCCTTTTCCACACCTTTTCCATTCACCGATATGAAGATTTCTCAGAGATGATCATACCATAAAAATGTCCAATGAAATCTCTTTCTCTCAATGCCTTAACCCCCCCGGAATGGTCACGTCTTCTTCAAGCACCAGCTTAACTTTTCTTGTTTTACCCTCATTCATTTTTTCCTTTTGTTTGCAGCCCTAGCTCTATCTGGGCAGCCTTTCTCTATTGCGACCCTCTAGTTAATTCCTTAAGACTAAGGGATCCAAAAATTCCACAATTCTTTGCCTCAAAATTGAAAACAGGTTCAGAAAACTCTCCTTGAGAATAATCTCCTTTGATTTTGTGAGCAGGTGTGTTCTCCCCTGTGAAATGAGGTCAACATTGAGGTTGCCTATCCTTATTCCTCCGAAAGTTGCATCCAGATTGGTCCATACCTGTAGGTCTTTTAATTCTCTGTACTCTTGTTGCACAAAGACCTGTGAAACATTTGCCATCGAGCTTGGGATCTGTCCCCCGTGATTTTGCACCTTAAATTGACTTCATGTTGATAAGACATCACGTGCTTCTCCTCCCTTTCCTTCGAGTAGTATACTAAGTCCTCCGCCATTGCCACTTTGATACAACTCAGGTTCTATTATCATTAGTCATGAATATTAAGGTTCTCTAAACCGATGCAAACTATATATCTTCATATAATTATAAAATTGAATATAAACATTATAATTTTATATATTTATTATTTTATATAAATTATACTATATATTAAAAAGATAGCAGTGGTTAGTAACAGTTTTAAAGCCATCAATTTTCAAAGTTATTGGAACCTTAACCCAAACTTGCCTTCATCTTAATATGAAATGCAACATGTGCTGCTTCTCTTTTGTGATTCTTGACTTGATCCACCGAAAAAACCCCAGACTCACTCCTTATTGATAACTAGATCCAACAGTGTGGCTGTTCAGATTTCTGAATCCTTAACATTTTAAAATCAGTAGCCATTGCTCTGATTTAATATGCAACTTGAAAGGAGGAAATCCCTTTATCTTCAAAGAGCATCGAGTTCCTTGCTAGCCAGACTCCCCAACCTGTCAAGAAGGGCAGTGCTTGCCATCCTTGTAAAAGTACAGTAAGTATAATATAATACCATTTTCCATAAATTGGTCTTTGTATTTTGTCACCCCTGTGAAAGTTTTTTGACACATTTTAATGAATGTTAAAGAATTTAAGACGAATTACTGATGTGGAATGTAATGCATCATAAGGATATGCCACTGTAGTAATACCTTTAATTACAAACATCATTGAAACTGCCTAATCTCGTAAATTTGGAAGAGTCAATTTGAGAACTTATGATGGATGAGAGGAATAGATTGGCCAAATATATACAACAACTTAAAGAACACACTTTGTTGAGGGAAGGAATGGAAGCTTTACTCGAAGAAGTTGAACAGTTGCACAGTTGATCACTCCATCATACATTGTTCTTAAGTTGACTCCTCCAAATTTTCGAGGTGAGTAGTCACTACATTCTTAACATTCTTTAAATATGTGCCAGAAAACATCTATAGTCGTGACTTATTCTCTAAATACTTGGAATAAAACTATATAATGGTGCCAAAATTGAAAGATTAATGCGTAAATATTTTTTACTGTATTTTGTTTTTTATATTTTTATAAGGACGAGCCCAAATTTAAATACAAACCATTGATAACATTGGTAAAACATGAGATACTAACCATGCAGTATCCATATTTATAATTCCATTATGTCCACCAAAGTGTGCATGGGAGCAATAATATGTTACGATTGAAGACCATTGTAAGATGTTATTTAACTTTCTAGAAGGGAAAATGAAAGGAATGCAATAGTCATTTTGCTGCATGGTTTACTGCATGCTGGATTTTTTTGGCTTTTTGTCAAAGGATGTAAATATTTGATGATTGGAATGTTTGAGGATACAGAATCAACTTTGGAAATAATTAAATTGCAAACATTCATACTAAAAGACGAGAAACAATGAAGAACCAACGATGAATATTTAGAAGTTTGAGGATGGACAACGAGAACTTATTCCATTAGTCTTAATGATGAAACTCTCTCGATATTGATGGAAATATTTTCTAAACTTGTGCAAGAATACATAGTAAGCTATTGTAATAACTTAACTTGAATTATTCTGGCAAATGCCTCATATTCTAAAAGAACCACAGATTGAATTCTCCTAAATATTGAAGCTTTGAAATTGATTTTGGTAGAGCGCAATTAAAGGTTCACAATGTGCAAGAGTCAGTTTGTCCTAAGTGAAGCCTTTAGATGGCCCTAATTGCCTGGTAGTTATACACGTTTGTGGCAAAATTTCAAATTCAAGACTCTTAGTGTTTAGATTGTTCTAGCAGGGAACCAAGTTCTTCAGGGGGCTCGTTTAACACTAGGAAGTGAATCAATTGCAGTGTTTGTGAGTTCTTGAGCTTGCAAAGATATCCCTAAATTAAACTTTCAAGGCATGGAAATAATTGTTTTTTGGTGAATTCTATGTGTTCTGATCTCGAGATATGAAAACATGATTGGAATGTTCATACCATAATCAAACAATTTAAGATTATGAATAAACTGTATATGAAGAAACTGAGGAGAAATAACAAATGAGAAATTTGAAGCATACTGGTCTTAAATATTTTCAAATGCTTGAGGTTGTTAGGTTTGTAACTCAAGTATCTCAACTCCTTTAACGTCAACACATCAAATGGAAGATGGGGAATATGTCTGCTTTCGACATAATGAGGTTTGTAAATCTTCTATTACATATCCCCTCCACATTTTTGAGTTTCCTAGCGTAAGAATCCTCAACAAAACATGTATAATTTTTTTAGGCTAATATATGTTTTAGATTCTTATTTTTTTTCAACCAAACATTGATCCTTTGAATGTCATTGATTCAGACACAGGTCCCGCAGATTAGAGGACATGGGACAAACAACACTAAAACAACACTGCAATTGAAATTAAAAACAGAAATTCACATACAACACATTTTGCTTTATCTTAGAGTGTTTAAAGACTTCTGGAACTTATTACAACACACAACAGGTTCTAAGCCTACTTTTCTACACACACATCTATACATATGGCCTAGGGCCTTTAAATTTAACAGGCTTATTTAGTTTCATACAAAGGCCAAAAGTCCCTCCTTTATATTCGAACCTTCAATTTATACATGGGTTTGGAATTGAACCGTTCCAATAGAAGTTGGCCAACATCATCTGTTAAAATCCTCCAAGAATGGAATTGATCTACCTTCTCTTGGTGTTCTGTTTGTTCCCTGTCATTGCTTGTGTGAATTCTTCATGACGTGTGTCACCATTTCATTGGTTTTGGCTTCCACAAAAGCTCTGAATCCACCTTGTTTTACCTCATATTTTCTGTCTTTGTTAACATTCTATTAACCTTTTATTGATTGGGGTCGGGTCCACACTCTTGAGTGACTCTTTTTCCTTTTCCTTGCCCTGCATCACTAAGTCATGGATTATTGATGCAGAGGGTAGGATGCGGTAGTTCATCCTGACTTTTGCTTTGTTGGTTCTTGCTCTGACCTTCACATTTCGCATTCTACTCTGCACACCACACTCTGCTCCACCTTATCTTGCTCCCCCCTCAGTCCTCCCCATTCCAAACACTCTGCATTCAAAGCATGCTTCCTCCTCTGCCCTCTGTCATCAACAAAACTGAAAAAAACATAAGGCACAAAACAAAATTCTTTTTGGTTGATGTGGGAGTGCTCAATCCCCAAGGATGCTCTTGCATCAGAGGCCCCTAGTTAAAATTTGTGAGCATCTTGCTTATAGGGTTGCTTGTTTTTTTTCTTCTTCCTTCTTCTCCAAACTCTAAACCACCATTTGTCTCGTCTCTCCCAAATAGAACCCTTCCTCTTCCGCATTCCACTCTGTACTGCAACTCTTTGCATTAGGTAATACCTCATCCCCAAGTTTAACAGTGTAAACCTTGCCTCCACATCACTTTGTCATGGACTAGTGATAAGGCATCCCCACTTTCCCCTTGTTGGTTCCTGTTCTACACTCCATACTGCTCTGCCTTCTGCACTTGCTCGGCCTTTCACTTTGCTTTGCTGTCTACCCTCCGCATTTCTTCCACACTCTGCATTTTGCCTTTCTCCACCCTCTGCATTCTAAACACTCCACATTCAGCA
This sequence comes from Picea engelmannii, assembly GCA_009831015.1. Taxonomy (NCBI): domain Eukaryota; kingdom Viridiplantae; phylum Streptophyta; class Pinopsida; order Pinales; family Pinaceae; genus Picea; species Picea engelmannii. The sequence goes on along the minus strand of ML786300.1, from coordinate 174,536 downwards.
CATGCTGTCCTCTGCCTTCAACAAAGTTAAAAATAAAACTTAGGCACCAAACAAAATTCTTTTTGGTTGATGTGGGATTGCTCGATCCCAGTGATGCTCCTGCATCGATTGTGCATGCCATTTTTAAGATAACTTCTTCATGATAATCTAGATATAAATTATATGAAAATATTTTTCTGTACTGATTTTATTTGAAGTTGAATAGATTTGGTATCTTTTCTTCCTCATGATCTAGAAACTCTTGAGTTTGACTCGTGTACATACATGACAAGATAAAGACTAAACCAAATATTTTCTAGGATAAGTCCATAATAGCAGATATTTCCAGAGAAAAGTGAATGTAGATGCAATCTTGATCATATTCTTGAAACCTAAAACTCAAAATGAATATAAGGTTGAGATGAATACAAGGTCAAAATTTGTGAGCATCTTGCTCATAGGGTTGCTTGTTTTTTTTCTTCTTCCTTCTTCTCCAAACTCTAAACCACTATTTGTCTCGTCTCTCCCAAATAAAACCCTTCCTCTTCCGCATTCCACTCTGTACTGCAACTCTTTGCATTAGGTAATACCTCATCCCCAAGTTTAACAGTGTAAACCTTGCCTCCACATCACTTTGTCATGGACTAGTGATAAGGCATCCCCACTTTCCCCTTGTTGGTTCCTGTTCCACACTCCATACTGCTCCGCCTTCTGCACTTGCTCGGCCTTTCACTTTGCTTTGCTGTCTACCCTCCGCATTTCTTCCACACTCTGCATTTTGCCTTTCTCCACCCTCTGCATTCTAAACACTCCACATTCAGCACATGCTGTCCTCTGCCTTCAACAAAGTTAAAAATAAAACTTAGGCACAAAACAAAATTCTTTTTGGTTGATGTGGGATTGCTCGATCCCAGTTATGCTCCTGCATCGATTGTGCATGCCATTATTAAGATAACTTCTTCATGATAATCTAGATATAAATTATATGAAAATATTTTGCTGTACTGATTTTATTTGAAGTTGAATAGATTTGGTATCTTTTCTTCCTCATGATCTAGAAACTCTTGAGTTTGACTTGTGTACATACATGACAAGATAAAGACTAAACCAAATATTTTCTAGGATAAGTCCATAATAGCAGATATCTCCAGAGAAGTGAATGTAGATGCATTCTTGATCATATTCTTGAAATCTAAAACTCAAAATGAACATAAGGTTGAGATGAATATAAGGTCGTGAGATGCTTTTGTACAGTTGGAAACGTGTTTCAGGGCTGTACCATGCGTCGTGGGATGCTTTTGTATGGTTGAAAACGTGTTTCAGGGCTGTACCATGCGTGTTTCCATATTTCTGTATGCAAATATGCATGTTATGGTTCTGTACTACACGTTTCCCTCAACTTAGCAAATTACCTTTGCTCTTCATGATTTCCTTTCATTAGAAGGGCATTCTATGTTGTTTGCCTGCTATACATGCTTTATAGACCTCTTTCCTCTTCTCTTTGATATTGGGCATTTAATTTTAAACCACCGTTCTACCCTTTGTTATAAGCAAAGGTGTTGAAAATTCAAAGGTCCACACCTTTGATGCCATGAATTTCTGTTGTTGCTGGTCACCAAGGCATGTGATTCTGCCACTTTATCATTCACAAGCTTGAACAACCCTTGCTCCTTTATATTTGATGCAATCATCATGTTGTTCTTTTTATCCGCTACGAAACATGTTTCTTCTCAAAAGATCACATCCAAAAATATATTATGTGTTGTAATTTCACTAACCAAAAGTAAAATTATAATTAAACTAGGAATGAAAAATACATTCTTAGACATGTCTTACCTTCCATCTCAACTTTTGCACATAACCTCTTGTCAACCAAATTCATTGTTTCTGGCTGACTTTTATCTTCCACAAAATCAACAAACTAGTGACTCCTATTAGTCATATGCCTTGAATCTCCAGAATCAGAGTACCAATTTGGTTACTTACCCCTCACTTGAGATGTCACAAAATCTTAGAGCTCTTCTTCATGTTCTGTAACATTGACTTGCTTCTTTCCCAACCGCCCATGGTTGTGCTGATCATTTCGCAACCCCTTTTTACAGTCTTCCATAATATGACCAAGTTTACCACAATAATAACGTTCGACACTCTTGCTGATTTCCCTGAACCAGAAGGTTTACAGCTGCTACTATTTCCCTATTGCTTCTGCTTCCCTTTGCCCTTATTTTTTTTTCCTGTAAAGGCACTCTTGGATTGGATGCTCCATTGCTGCTTTCATTTTGTTTTTCTTATCGATCCTTCTGCAGTGAGTAACTCACGACTTCTCAAATGTGATGTCAACTGATTCCAAACTGACATTCAAGGTTTAAAAAATTTCTCAAAAGAGAGGCAGACTCTTCAAAGTAAATGACAAGATCTTTTTCATCTCTACTTCTTTGCTTATTGCAAGCATCTGACACTGGATGTCTTTTAATTTCAATGAATGTTTGAAATTGAACCACTCTTCCATCTTCATCTAAAGTGAAATTTTTAATGTAACTACCTTCATCAGAAGTTTTCTAAATCTCTTGCAACCTCAGCCAAATTGTGAAGGCATTGTTTGCATCTTTCACTTGTGGGAGTATGCGATCTCTCACAGACAAGTTGACAACTTCATTATCGTCACTACTCTATTCTTAAGTGAAATTCTTCTTGCTAATATCATCGATTCATCATGATATATTTGGTCCTGCCTAGTGCCCACCCCCCATCAATTGCTTGTACTGGAAGATGACAAATTGACAATCATGCATTGCTGGTAAACATTGAAGTTGTGACCATTGAATTTATGTCTTGAGTTGAACATTACGTTGAAAGACTTAATATTTCCTCCAACAGGAAAACACTAAGCACCCATGAAAAATTCAAACAGCTTTTGAAAAATACAAAATTACCTCCAGAAAGTTTGATAAGACACTACTGTATCAATTTGGCAGCAACTCAACACCTCCTTTGACCTGGGATTTGGTTGCAAATATGTTTATGCACTGTTTCTTGCCAAATAAGTGCAAAATTCTGAAAATTTTACTGTTGTAAATTAAAATTTCATTCAGAAATAGCAGACATTGGTAATTCATGCCCATAGCAGAAATTTTGTTCTCGTTGTCTCTAAAATTACCTCCATAAAGTTTGATAAAACACCACTGTATCAATTCAGTAGCAACTCAACACCTCCTCTTACCTGGGAGTCTGTTTCAAAATAAGTTGAAAATTCTGAAAATTTTACTGTTGTAAATTAAAATTTCATTCATGTTGTCTCTTCCTGCACATGTTAGTCTTGGTATTCATGCCAAAATTTGTTGCCTCAGGGTTTTCACATTTGTCAGTGAATCGTGTCTCAACAATCATGCTCAAATTTTGTTGTTCAGAGTCTGTTCCCTCATAAGTCATGCCCAAATTTTCTTGTTCTGAATATTTTGCTGTGGAAATCATGCCCAAATTTTGTTGTTCAGAATCTTATGCCTCAGGAAATGCACTTAGATTCTACTGCTTAGAATTTTCTCCCTTGAGTTGAGTGACCATATTTTGCTACTCAGAATCTTTGACCTCGGGATGTACACCCAGGTCTTGCTACTCATAATCTTCTGCCTCAAGATGCATGCCCTTATTTTTTTGCTCGAAACCTAAGTATCCAAATTATGATCATTAGAAAGAAGGTTAAGCACATTTTTTTTGACAAAGCTTTCCTATTATCACGAATTTGAGTGTGAACAGGTCATGCTCCGGTTAAGCTCCCTTGAGTGGGGGGTATCTATTCTGTCAAAGGCACCCAGGACTTGCACATGGCCCCAACTGTTTTTGCATGCGCTGGCGTACATCCACAGGTATGAGCACAAGAATGTCACTGGTAAGACTTGAAACCTGGTGGGGGCTATATTAGCAACCCACTTTAACCGATCAGGCCAGGTCACTTTTGACAGACGAGCATTTTGACTATTCAGCCAAATTGTTTCTTGTATTTTCTCTATTTAAAGAGGTTCATCCTGTCATTTGGGACTAAATTTTTCTTTAGAGAGATAAACTTGTGGGTTCTTTAGATGGAGGACACCTCTTGTGCATCCTTTGTAATTTTGATCAATGAAATTGCTCAACTCTTTTATCTTATGTCATGGGTGTGAATACTGTACAGGTTTTGCTTAGATTTAAACTAGAATATTCATTTCTTTTATTGTTTGGCCATGCTGAATCATTATTGGATTATGTCTGTATTATGTTCTTTAGGTTAAATAAATATGCATGTACCTTCATTTTCCACTTGAAATCCCTGCTAATATGGGTTACTTCAGAAACTTTGGTTTAGCTTTTATTTTTTCATGCATGTCCATGAACCCTACTTGCATTGGTAAATCATATTTATTTTAGTCTTTTTGCAGCCAATTGTCACAATGACATCATGTATGCTTTTGCTAGTTTGTGTCTTTTGTAACAAGCACTCCCTTTTGTATCATGTCCAGTTTTGTCTTTGCCACATTACCTTCAACTGCATCTGAATGTCATGCATTAAAGAATGAGTAGATGTCAAGAAATGAAACGTTGCACAACTTTGGAAGATTATTGAAAAGCAAAGAGGTAGCACTTTGTTTCTTTGAAGGTTTGACCCTTCCATTTTTTGCCTCTTTCATGGCTATATGACGAGCCATCTGTTTATCCTCCTTGCAATATATAAATTGTGCTACTAGTGTCAAAATTATTAGAGTCCCACATCTCTATGTTTTGGTTCCATTGGTTAGAATCTATTTGCACTTTGGTGTCTTATATTTCCTTAAAAAGCCTCATTGGTTTTATAGATGGAAGGCCTATAACATGATAGATTTGTAGGGGTGTTTTCATTATGCAACCTCTGCACATATTTTTGTCCCTTGCATTGAGAAGCAACCTCAATTATTTTTCTGGGCCATATCCCTTAGCAAAAGCTATTGAAGGCATTCTTTTCCTTGAACATTATTGTTATGAGTGATGGTTGGTTCTTTCTATAAGATGCAACCAAGTTTTGGCAATCCATCCTCAACATTATAATATTTTGTATAGGCTTTCCCTCCCAATCATATCTTTTAGTGTGGTATTATCTCTTTCCTCCTATCATATCTTTCAGTATGGATGACTGCAACTTTATTGTTTTTGGAGTTGATTCTATATCGTCCCAATATGCTGATCATCGAATATTTGCATCCTTCCATGGAAAGTTGAGAAAAGACATCTATATTGGTGGTTTTACCCCTTCCATCCAAACCATGCAATATAAAGACCATTGCAATCTATCCACTTTTCCATACAAGGAGTTGAATAGCTCTTCAATCCCAATTGTGCATGTGGAGGATATTGTTGCTCTTGTGGCTTCGAGGACACGCTTTGGTGGACACAACAAAATTGTATATATTGATATCTCATTCGGTTGTTTAGATGGTTGTATTTGACATTTGTCCTCCAATTGACGTGGAAGTTTGTTTAACTCTTTCTTGTTCAATACTGTCATCAAGAGCTTGCAATTAAGTCCTAAAATTGGTACCAATGATTTGCATTTATATTGTGCCCGTCCTTTTTTAAAGGGAAACAAGCTAATGGATTGAAAACTTAAAAACAATGTGTCACATCTCCAACTTTTTCTTATTAGCAAGATCAAGGGTGCTATACCAAGCTGATCAAATTACATTAATAACAAGGATACACATCCGTGATAATCAACTTAATCGACTCTTTTATCTATATGGATGATTGCAACAACTATAAGGGGCCACACTTGGCACTACACCATGTTGGGTTTGAACTTGGGTCTATCCTTGAACATTATAATATTTTGTATAGGCTTTCCCTCCCCATCATATCTTCTAGTGGTATTATCTCTTTCCTCCCATCATATCTTTCAACATGAATGTTTGCAACTTTATTGTTTTTGGAGTTGATTCTATATCATCGCAATGTTTTGATCATCGAATATTGGCATCCTTCCATGGAAAGTTGAGAAAAGACATCTAGAGGGGTGGTTTTACCCCTTCCATCCAAACCGTGCAATATAAAGACCATTCCAATCTATCCACTATTCCATGCAAGGAGTTCAATAGCTTATTTCAATGGGTCTTCAATTCCAACTGTCCATTTGGAGGATATTGTTGCTCTTGTGGCTTCGAGGACACACTTTGGTGGACACAACAAAATTGTATATATTGATATCTCATTCGGTTGTTTAGATGGTTGTATTTGACATTTGTCCTCCAATTGTTGTCGAAGTTTATTTAATTTTTTCTTGTTCACTAATGTTGTCAAGAACTTGTAATTAAGTCTTGATGGACTGAAAACTTAAAAACAATGTGTCGCATCTCCAACTTTTTCTTATTAGCAAGATCAAGGGTGTTGTATCAAGCTGATTAAATTGCATTAATAACAAGGATGCACACGTACGATAATTAACTTAATCGACTCTTGTCTAGGGAGGATTGCAACAACTAAGGGGCCCCACTTGGCACTACACCATGCAGGGTTTGAACTTGGGTCATCCTCATAGAAAACACTCCCAAGTTGTCACTAGACCACAACCCAACAAACAAAATTGGGCTTGTCCTGTTGTAGAATACACTGTTTTCCATGAAATGATCTTTGATTTTTGGTACCACTGTAGAAGTGTTTTGGCAGATATTTAAAGAATCAATGGACTCTAGAAGTTTTTGGTATATAGTTAAAGAATGTTAAGAGTAGAGTGGTGACTATTTGTGTACAAGATTTGGAGGAGTCAATCTGAGAACATGTGGAGTGTTCAAGTATCAACAACAAAAGTTATTCATTGAATCCTCCATTCATTCCCTCAACAAAGTAGATTTTTCAAACAGTTTTACATGTTTGGCCAACCTATTCATCTCATCCAAAAGATGTAGGGATACAACTTTATTGGTAGGGTTAGTATTAAATCTATCCAAAATATATGCCAAAATAGAAGGAAAATAATGGCCTAATGTGCCTTCCCTATTTCCTTTATGGGAATAAGAGCTATTGTCTTTGCTTCACTAAAGTGCTCAATATCTTTTTGGACACTTTACAATAAAGAATAATTTAGATTTTGTATTTCCCATATAGGACATTATGCAAAATTTTCAGGTTTTTATAAGAAAACAAATGATTATGAAATTTTGTTGGATGTTTAATGCGCACCAAGCTAGAAGCAATCTTCATTCCTTCGGAGAGGAACTCCCTTAATTTCAAGAGAACTGATGAATTGTTACGCTAGTAGGATTAGGATGACCATTTCAACCATTTTTGACATGGCACGTTTTTCCTATTGTAAGTGGCTCCTTTTGAAGAAGGAATAAACATGAAACATCATTCAAGAGTTGTGAACAATAATAAGCAAAGATATATGGTAGATAAGGCAATCCAAATCTACTTTTATATTTTCTTCATCACCTACAACAACTTCTTTAGATGAGGAGGCAACACATGTAATAGCTTCTCTAGAAGAGTAGGACATAGCACTTGCATAAGCTTCTTTAGTAGAGGATGAGGTAGCACTTGCAACCGATTTTTTAGAAGAGGATGAGGGAACTCACAACAATTTCTTTGGAAGAGGATGTAACACCTACAACCATTTCTTAGGAAGAGGAGGTTGCTAATGAAATAGGTTGGGGGGGCATGGTAGAATGGTGTGGTTGTAGCAAATAAGGATTTAAACATTAGCAAGGGTATCCAAATCGTTTTAAGAAGATACATTGTGGTTGGTATCTATTTAGGAATGGGAATGCGACAAGGGAAGATGATTTAAAGGAGTTGTAAGCCAACCCCTGTGCTTCCTATATGTAGACCTGGTTCAAACATGTATGAAACGGTAAAACAACCAAAAATTGTTAGCTTGTGAGTCCCTATACAATCACAAAGTCCTAGATCACTTCTTAATGAGTTGTTATCCTTATTGCTAAACTATGCAAAGAGACGTGACACAAGAAGATGGCAAAAGAGGCTTAAGCCATTCTCATCACAATATTCATTTCAACAATACAAATTTATGGTACATGGATGTAACCACCTTATAAACTAGATTGCTCTCACACCGACACCCTATCGAGAGATAAAGCTAGGAGAACGCAAAATAGGATCTAATACACACTTATGATAAAAACTATATCTCATAACGTGAAATCACAGGCTAACAATCCCCCTCCCAATCATAAGTCCAAACAATTATACCAACAAGGTAGCAAGAATTAGTGCATAAATTGGTATCATCTCCAAGTCTTCAAATTGAAACTCCTAGGTTGAGCTTCAATGAAGGTTTGCTTGAAAAATTGCCAAATCGAGATGTTGAAAACTCATAGAATCTGAAAAATCCCAGTATGTGAACTTGTGAGCTAGAACGCTTGTAATTGTTCATTGATGTGAACTCCAGTATCTGATGAAAGCTAATCATGAGAAGTGAATCAATTGCAATTTTGACACATCCTTGAAAATCCTTAACAACCCAATCAAATGCCAAGCAACAATGCAAATGGATCTAGCTATTCTCTGCTGGGTCAAATGACCATTCGGGTGAAAAAAGTGTCCACAAAATTGCTCTTATAAAATAACACAAAAATAGTGTCAATCAACATCCCAATCTTGAATATTATGTATGATCCAACTATAATATATTCAACCATAATTTTGCCAAATAACCATGGATTAGTAAACTAGGTGTCTTGCTAGAATAGTTCAAGTCCTGAATCAATCACGTTGAGGAAAACTCAATCACATCAATGCATATTGCATAAAAATACGACAAGTGGTAGAAACTTCAAAGGGTCAATATTGTTATTTCATCACATTTGATTAAATCTTTGCAACGCTGTTGTTATCGCCCATTTGGCTCTTTGTTTATCTAAGTTTTCCATCCATCTACTGTTGTTGCTTATTTGGTGTTTTGTTTGTTGTTGTCGAAACGTGAAGTTTGACAATCATCATCAACATTCCCGCCTTTGTTAGCTGAAACGTGAGACTTCATGGACTTTCTTGTGGGTCGCCCTTAATCAATTCGTCATTGTATATAGTGTTTTTGGTTGACCACTAACCATTTTCCTTTTGGTGGTTTCAGTTTATTGAAGACATTCAAAGCCATCTGCTTTTGCAACGTCATCATTTAAATGTCTTTACTTGTGTCTAAACTTGATGGTAAGACTAAAGCAAAATATTGGTTGCTAGAAGCCATTGCCAGGGGTTGATCTAGCCATAGTGAAGTGTTTGTTTTTGAACCTTCTTCTTTCGACGTTTGTCCAAAATATGGTTTGGCTTCCCTCAATGAAGACAAGGATGGAGATCAAAGCATTTTGTTTCCACCTAACCAACTCGATGACGATGTTGAGATTTTTGAGGAATTTTTGCATCAACAATGTTCTTAGAGTTTGCAAGAAAACTAACAATGACAAACTAAATTGGTTTAGAGTAGCTAGGAATATGAACTTTGATGTCTTTTTCATATCCTAAGCCATGTCGATTCATGTTGAATTTTAATTCTTCCCAAGGTTTGACAATGCTTTTGGAAAGATCATTCTTTTTCTATTTGTAACTTCAAATAAAAAAGATTCAAGGTCACTTTCACTTAAACTACTTTTGGTATCAGTGTGTGCTCTTGGCAACTTGTGATTCATCATCAACTATTGGACTTCCCCAAACTGCATGTTGAGGAAGATTGATCCCATACAAAGGATTATTCTAGACAAACACTAGTTCAAAATTCTTGACCAACCCCTGATTTTTGAGTGTCCTTAACTCATCATTCAAGAGTTGGGATTGCATTTGTGGCAAGTTGACCTTAGTTTGCATGACATGCAAACAGATAAGGACATTTTCCATAGTATTATTGGGTATTGTGATTGAAGTGCTTTCTGTTGTTTCAAACAATGTTTCCAATAAGAAAAACAATTCCATGATTTTAGCCTTCAATTGTGTCGTGCTCGCTTGGACTTGGCACTAACAACCTTAGGGTGTTGAGTACTACCAATCATGCATTCCAAAGTGTTCTTTCTACAATGTTTATACTTTCTTGAAAATTACCTCCTTATTCAATTTTAGGCAGGTCTTTGTGACAATTTGCACAATTGAATTTTGATTTTGAAAGGGTTTGCAACTCCACTCTTTACAATTCAATGACTTGGTTCAATGACTCAATCTTATGCTTCAATTTCAAGGACTCAAGAAACTATCAACCCAAAGGACATTTGAATTCAAGACCATGGATTACATGACAAATGGATCAATTGACACATTGTTCATGGACCATAAATGATTATGGCCTTGAATTTTTGACAATTCTCCATAAAGTTTAGAGGAACACGCAACTCTTAGCCTTCTTGTTACATGAAATTATACAATGCTTTGTGTATGATTGAATTGATGTCTTGTGTTGTTGAATGATCAACTTTTCTTTCTTTGCTTTGTTATTCTATGTGCTGTGTTGATTGCTAAGTTACAATTATAGATTTAAGTGCCAAAACTAGACATATAATATCCACCATCAAACATTCAAAAGAATTCACTATCACACACAAACATCTAGGATAGTTCAATGACACATCCAACACCAAAAAATGATACTTTTCATTGAAAGATGTACTACATAAAGCTCTTAACTAGGCTTATTTTCTCATTTTCATTGAGACACAACAACATTTGTCTTCAAATCTGATCGCATGTTTAGGACACCTTTGTATTTGAACAAAAAAATTACAAAGTTTTTTTTCAAAACATAGGTTTGAAAAACTTTTTACGAAGTTTGGTAACCAAGCCTTCAACTATTTTGCAAGATTCCCTTTCACAAAAATTCTCTGAGTTCATCATACAAAAAAATTGCTTTTATCAATAAACCTTCATGAATTCAACAAAGACTTGAAAAATGAAGAGATCTTATTAGAGATTTCAGTGAGGCTATCTTAAGGCACTTTCACGTTGTTCTGAATCTGTATATAATATGCAAATCTTACGTAACACTATTTCAATGTAGCTTGGGCAAACATTCAAAATTTCACTATTAAAATCTCACTAATCAAGAAGAGAACTTATTAGAGATTTCAGTGAGGCTATCTTAAGGCACTTTCACGTTGTTCTGAATCTGTATATAATATGCAAATCTTGCGTAACACTATTTCAATGTAGCTTGGGCAAACATTCAAAATTTCACTATTAAAATCTCACTAATCAAGAAATCAATTGAAAAAATGAAAGATACCCATTTGAATGATCACTTGGGCATTCTTTTTGCAATTGTTATCTCCAAAAAAGATAGTTTCTACTGCAAGGAAATTGTGTTTTTCACTTTTAGTTTTAGCTTTTCCATTTTGGGCAGATTGTTTCAACAAGATTTTATCCTTCACAGTTGATTTTTTTAGTTAATCTTTAGAGGGTGTTGATATATCTCTAAAATATCTTTCCAACGTTATATTGTATGCTTAATTTGGTTGTGTATAATGGCCGTAATCTGCATTTTAATGACCGCATTGCTTATTTTGTTATTGCATATAATCCGGTTTTTACGGGATGAACATATAAAAAACAAAGATGAATATTGAAAATATAAAAACACTTTTTGGTGCTCCTCCGAATTTACTTTCCAATGCAATTGAAATCATTGAAAATAGATAAATAATGAAAGAACCTTAATTTACTAGCAACCACTTCAAAAACAACGAATTTATTCTTCAGTGATATCTTCTCCTTGGATTGCGTGCTTTTAAAGGGCATGCTCTCTCTTTTTCATCGTAACTCTTCTTTAATAGGTCCATCACGATCATATATTCATCATTTTCATTGCAACATCATCACTTTTTAAGGGCAGGTTCTCTCTTTTTCATTGTAAGTCTTCTTTAATAGGTCCATCGTGATCATATGTTCATCATTTTCATTGCAACATCATCACCATAACCACCGTAGCTCATTACATAGAATATCACTAGCATGCTTTTACCGTGAGTTACACTTTTCATGGATCACTATAATGGAGTTATCTAAGTCCTTCAGACTCAAGGAGCTTTGAGGTCATGTTAAACTATGCAAAGAGACATGACACAAAAGGATGGTGGAAAAGGCTTAAGCCATTTTCATCACAATATTCATTCCAATGATACAAATTTATAGTACATGTAACCCCCTCATAAACTAGATTTACTCTCCTACCGAGACCTCATCAAGATATAAGGCTAGGAGGAGGAAAAATAAGATCTAATACACATTAGGATAAAAATTATATTCTATAATATAAAATACATAAAAGTGCAGGACTACATGATTATGTAAGAGTCACAGGTTAACAATTATCTTTTGATTAGGTGTCATCCATATCTATTGATGAGTTGTTAGTGTGAGAGGATATCTAGATCTAGAGATGGTTGCATTCATGTGCTATATATTGATATCATTGAGATGAATATATGGGTGAGAATGGCTTAAGTCTTTTTTTATCATCTTTTTAACATGTTATTAGAGCTCTTTAGTTATAAGGCCCTGGTAGTTTTATGGTAGTGGTCCATGGGAGGTGAAGTGTCTTGATACAATGAGATTTCTTATTGGTTCATGCTGAGAAAGTTAGATTGTAGCAAAAGGGGCTAACATATCGTGCGAAGAAGCCACTCTGCCTACAAGGTCATTGTTATCTTGAATTCTTGTTGATTTAATTGGCCATTATTTTCTTATATATTTTTTGGAAAATATCTCTACATGTTTCATGTGAGATCTCACAATGAAGAAGAGAATCAAAGTAAAATTACTTAGATCTATGTCAAAGTTGTAGATCTCCCTTGTGTGAAAAGGAAATAAAATAGTCAGTTCAAACATGAGCTATGGTGGCAATGGTTATGATGTTGAAGAAGAGCTACGACAAAGAAGAGAGAACTAGTGTTGGAAATGTACGAAATTTGAGACATCACCGAAGAGGAAATTCACTGTTTTTGGAGTGATTGCTAGTAAAATTAAATTTCTCTTTTATTATTTATTCATTTCTAGTGATTTCAATTGTGTTGGAACTTGAGGAGCACCAAATAGTATTTTTATATTTTCAAGATTCATTTTTGTTTTTTAGATATTCATTTCATAAAAATGGGATTATATGTAATCACAAGATATGTAGTCACTAATTTGCAACATATGGCCTTTATAAACAACCAAACTAAGCACACAATATAGCATTGAAAACATTTTTTAGAGATCTATTAAAGCCCATGAAAAATTGATTGATAAAATCAGCTTTAAAGGATAAAATCATTGTCGAAACAATCCACCCAAATTGAAAAAGAAACACTGCAAGTGGAAAACACGTTTTCCTCATTGGAGAAACTATCCGGTTTTGAGATAACAATTGCATATAGGACGCTTATTTGATTATTCAAGTGGGTATCTTTTATTTTTTCAATTGATGTCTTGATTAGTGAGATCTTATCAATGAAATTTTGATGGTTTGCCAAAGTTACAGTGAAATAGATTCATGCAAGATTTGCAGATTGTACAAATAGATTTAGGGTGATGTGAAGGTGTCTTGAAGATAGCGACATTGAGATTTCTAATGAGTTCTCTTCGTTTTTTCATTGTTCAATTCATGAAGGTGAAGTTTTTTGGAAAAAACATATATTTATTTTTTGCAAACTGGGTTTGGATAATTTTTGTGAAAGAAGGGTATCTGGCATAATAGTTGAAGGCTTGGTGAGAGCCTAACTTTGTAAAAGTTTTGTTCAGCTAGATGTTTTGCCCTTGAAAAAAATTGTAGGTGTTTTCGTCAAACGAATATATAATGGCTATGTGTGATTTGAAGAAAGAGGATAAATTCACATTGAAAAGCGAATCACTTTGTAGTGTTAAGAGTTAGTTGTATCAAGAGTAATAAAAATGGTATCATTTTTTTGGTTGGTGGATGTGTTTTAGACTTGTTCTGAAATCAAAATCAGGGGGTCTAAGGATCATTGAATGCTTATGTGCATTTGCCCACGATTTTGGATGAATGATACTCTACTTTGTGTTTAGTTTTGACACTTGAATCTACAATTGCAATTTGTCATTCAAGACAACGGACATAGAGTAAGAAGGTGTAACAATTTTAATCATTCAACAATGCAAGACATCGTTTTAATCATACACAAAACAAGGATTTAATCTCATGTAACAAGAGGGTGAAAAGTTGTTTGTCCTTCAATACTTCATGGAGCATTGTCAAAGATTCAAAGGTCATAAGCACTAATGGTCCATGTGAAATTTGCTTTAATTGATTCATGCCAAGTTTGTTTGCATTGGTCGTATGATGCATATGTTTGACTTCACGGTCTTTTTTGATTCAATAGTCCATGGAGCAATTGAAGGATAAGGTTGAATCAATGAACTATGTCATTGAATTGTACAAAAGGGGAGTTGCAAACCCTTTTAAAGTTAATAAAGTGCTTCTAATTTCAAATATCAATTGTGAAAATTATCATAAAGACTTCCCTGAAATTGAATAAGGAGGCCATTATTTTTTGACTGTGATCTTCAAGTCAAATCGTCGTACAATGACACTTTGGGGTGCATAATCGGTAGTACTTGACACCCCAAGGTTGGCAACAAGTGCAAGCGAGTGTAACACAAAAGCAAGACAAGTGCAAGCAAACGTGATACAATCGATGGCTAGAATCACAAAAATGTATTCTTTGTTAAGAACAATGATTGATATTGTTGAAAACACCAATCAGAATGCACAAGGAAACTTTGGAAAGTGTTCTTACCTACTTGCGAGTCTTGTAGACAAAGGTAGACATGCTACAAATTCAATCCAAACTCTTGAATGCTGAGTCAAGGACAATGAAGAATCAAAAGGCAGTAAAGAATGTTTCCGAACTAGTGCTTGTTTGGAATAATCCTTTGTTTGAAATTGATAATTCCTCAATATAGAGTTTAGGAGATGGAACAATGTACAACAATAAAGATTTATGTCAGACCACAGGAAGAGTTAAAATTCAACATAAATATACAAGGTGTAGGATATGAAAAAGACAAGCTTTTATATTCTAGACTACGAACCAATTCAATGTGTGAATCTCGGTCGAAGATTTGAAGGGGCAAGCTTCGAATGATGACTCTAAGAATGTTGTTGATGAAGTTAATTATAAGCTAATTGATGAAATTCTTGACGAGTGTTAATATTGCTATCAATTGTGAAAATTATCATAAAGACTTCCTTGAAATTGAATAAGGAGGCCATTATTTTTTGACCGTGATCTTCAAGTCAAATCGTCGTACAATGACACTTTGGGGTGCATAATCGGTAGTACTTGACACCCCAAGGTTGGCAACAAGTGCAAACGAGTGTGACACAAAAGCAAGACAAGTGCAAGCAAACATGATACAATCGATGGATAGAATCACAAAAATGTATTCTTTGTTAAGAACATTGATTGATATCATTGAAAACACTCCAATCACAATGCACAAAGAAACTTTGGAAAGTGTTCTTACCTACTTGCGAGTCTTGTAGACAAAGGTAGACATGCTACAAATTCAATCCAAACTCTTGAATGCTGAGTTAAGGACAATGAAGAATCAAAAGGTAGTAAAGAATGATTCCGAACTAGTGCTTGTTTGGAATAATCCTTTGTTTGAAATTGATAATTCCTCAATATAGAGTTTAGTAGATGGAACAATGTACAACTATAAAGACTCACGTCAGACCACGGGAAGAGTTAAAATTCAACAGAAATATACAAGGTGTAGGATATGAAAAAGACAGTCTTTTATATTCTAGATTACAAACCAATTCAATGTGCGAGTGTCGGTTGAAGATTTGAAGGGCCTAGCTTCGAACGACGACTCTAAGAATGTTGTTGATGAAGTTAATTATGAGCAAATTGATGAAATTCTTAACGAGTGTCAATATTGCTATCAAATTGCCCATATGGAAACAAATTGTTTTGATATCCATCCTTTTCTTCATTGTGAGGAGACAAATCATCTTTCAGAGAAATGTCAAAAGGAGGAAGTTAAAAAACAAATAGTTCATTATATGGTTGGATGACCTCTTAGCGATGGCATTTAATTGTCAAAATTTTGCATGAGTCTTACTGTCGAGTTCAGATAAAGTTAAAGGGATATTTGAATGGAGAAGTTACAAAAGTAGATGGTTTTTAATGTTTTCAATTGTTTGTTTCAAATGATAATTTTGGGTATGACTGGGCCCCAATTCTAAAAATTGAAAATTGAGTCCATGATTCCGAAATGGAACTCTCTTGCTCCTTAAGAGGGGTACACTAATGAAGTAAAAATGATACTCTTGCACCTCAAGGGCAGAGTACATTGAAGATGAGAAATTGAAACTCTCTTGCACCTCAAGGTGGGAGCACATTGCTGAAATGAAAATGGTTAGTAGTTAACCAAAGCCACAACATACATTGATGAAATGAAAATGGTTAGTGGTCAATCAAAACTACTAGATACATTGATGAATTGATTCAAGGTAATCCACATGAAAACCCATAATGTTTCACCTTTCATTTGACAAAGGGGGGATTATCGATGATAATTGTTAAACTTCAAGTTTTGACAAAAACAAACAAAATGCCAATGGTTCAATATCTTGCAGTTGAATCATACATAGAATTTCAAATTCAACTATTTATGTTTCATTTTTTGATAGCAATATTGTGGACATTTTGTTCAATTGGATGGTCATTAGACCTATCATTGTTGCTTGGCATTTGATTAAGTTGCCTGGCATTTTCAGGGAAGAGTCAGACTTGAAGCTGATTCATTTCTCATGATTCGCTCTCATCAGGTATTGAAGATCACGAAGATTTTCCAGGTCCTATCAAGCTGCCAACTAGGTCTGTCTTTGACCTCAAGTTGGCTCTAAGTTTCAACTGTCAATGAAGGTTTTGCTGCTGTTTTAGGACAGCCAACAACTCAGGAACTTCTTGCTGATTTGTTACGGTTACGTTCACAATTTTAGGTGCTCTAGCATGTAGTTTTAGTCACCAAGGGTTAGCACATGCATACCAAATAAAATGTAACACACCTAGAGATCTTTACAGCTGAAAATACAGTAGTTGTACACTCTAACACACATGAAATTTAACACAGGTATTTTTGGTCAACATGGCCCTGGATAAAACCCCCCCGGGGAAAACCAGTTTGGAATATATGTCTATATATGAGGAGAATAGATGGTGGAATACAACAAGTACAAAATATAGATGAACCTGATACAATAGCAGCTTGATCCAAGTTGAAATACAAGTCCAAATGAAGCAAGAGCGCCCTAGGATGGTGCGCCCCCTAGAAATGCTGCCAAGACCACTGAAATGGAGCCAGATGCCAACTGGAAGCTCTGAATAGGAAACCCCTCCACAGTACTCTGATATTGAAGTGTAGCCTCCCTCTGAAATGGATCTCACTGCAATCTGATCCCTCTAAGACCTCCCCACTGTTGATGCGCCCTCCTCAACATTGGAAGCTCCTCAATAAATAAACGAGGCCCTAAGCCTGCGACTATCTCCATAGAAGGGAGCGCTCAAGCTAGCCTCATCCAATGCCTGGAACCTCATCTCTATGCTCTCTCTCAAACTCTCCAAGTGAACAAAAGAAGGAATGAGCTCCTCCTTGCCCTTTGTGCCCCTCTTGAATCTCCATAAGGAAACCTAAAATCTAGACCGTTGAGATCATCCCATCTCAAGTCTAATCAAAGGTTGAGATCTCTCCAAAAGAATCTCACTCAAAAACCCACTTTGGGTTAAGTTCCCTAAGTTCACTTTATGTCTCTTAATTCACCCACAAAGTGAATTAATAGTCATTTTAGGCATAAATGACCAAATTTCACTTTTGACTTAAATCTCCTAAGTCAAAGTGAAATTATACATAAAGTACAAGGCACAAAGTACATAGTACTTCCCACATGTGTTTAGGAGCTCACAAACACATGGGGAGCACCTCCCAAGGTACATAATCTCAATGGATCACATTAATGAACAATCATAGGTATTTTGGCTCGCATATTTAAATGGTGAGATTTTGTAGATTATATGATTTTTCAGCATCTAGATTTGGTGTTTCTTTGGCAAATCTTCATCAAGGCTCAACTCAGGAGTTTCTGATTGAATAATTGGAGATGATACCAGTTTATGCACCAGTTCTTATTACCTTGCTGGTATAATTATTTGAACTTATGATTGAGGAGGGGGTTGTTAGCCTATGAGTCCCTATACAATCACAAAGAACTAGATCACCTCTTTACGAGTTGTTATCCTTATCTCTTGATGAGTTGTCATCCTTATATATTGATGAGTTGTCAGTGTGAGCACATATCTAGATCTAGAGGAGGTTCCATCCATGTACTATATATATATATGGTTGAGGATGGCTCGAGCGTTTTCTGCCATCTTGTCTCATTGAATATTAACAAAACTGGTACTAACTTATGTGCTTTGATACCAGAATGTTATTATATCCCAGGTGTAAACTTGGTGGACACTTGTGAATTGACAATTTTGAAGAACACCTATTTTACAACTATGTATGTATGAAGGCATCAATTACAATCACTTAGGTAAAAAATGATGAGATAATATAATGGTGCTAACAAGGATAACCAAATGTCAAATTCAACTTTATATTATAGCGTTGTTTCAAATACAAAGTGTACAGAGTATTCCAAAGAAGATAGTGATTCTGAGAGCAGAGATGCTTTCTCAACTGAGTTCTAAGAAGGTTTGTTGTGGCCATGTCTAATAATAGTGTTCAAGAAAACTCTCCCATGCTTGCTTTCTGTTAATCTTGCAATATATTAGACCATAAAATATGAGGACATTTATAAATCAAGAAGTCCAAATCTAACAGTTGCAAAAGTTGATAATTTTGTTACCTGAAAATTGTGGAAATGGAACTTCTTGCTATGGTGATTTTTTTCCATGAAAGTGGTATTCTTCTACATCATCAGACATCTTTGATGTAGAAGCTCGTTGGATATTGACTAGTGTTTGCAGCTAGTCGGAGTCCCTTGTTGAGGGATGGAGGCTTATGTGCATCTGCAGCTACAGTTAAAATCTTCAAGACAACCCACAACCTGAGCCTGTGGCCTTTCTGCTGTGGAATGATGCGGGTACCACAATTAAATCCTGTGGGTTCTGCAAAGGAAACCTTTGATGGTGGATATTGACTAGTGTTCACAGCTAGTTGGACACTAGAGTCCCTTAATGAGGAATGGAGGCTTATGTGCATCTGCAGCTACAGTTGCAGTTTTCAAGACAACCCACAACCTGAGCCTGTGGCATTTCTGCAGTGGAATCACGTGGGTAACACAATTAAATCCTATGGGTACTGCAAAGAAAACCTGTGGGTACCATAATTAAATCCTAGAGGTACTGCAAAGAGAACCTGTGGGTACTGCAAAGGAAGCTTATTGACTATAACTGACCTGCAGATGTTGGTTCAAGTTTGTGGCTCAGTAAGATGTTGGTTCACTGTGGATGAGCTTAAATCAGAACTTGTGTAAGGTTTACAGTAGGCCGTGCACCAGCCTGAGCAGACCGATATTGAGTTTGATCATGTTTTTTTGGTGGAAATGTTGCATACAATTGCTTAGATAGGTTTATATGCATTTTGGTTGGTTGGTTTTAAGAGATCAAATATACTAGTTATAATGATTCATCGATTATAATTCAATGTTATATTTCATGATTATGCAAATGAATAAATACATCTATTACATGATTACATAAATGGTTCATCAAGTGATATTCATAGACAGTGTATACTGAAGAGGGCAAACTTGCCTGATTATACATGTAGTTTGAAATGTCCTGACCTACTGATTCTGATTTCTTTTAGTATTTATGTTAAAGACAACTATAGTGCTCCAACTAAGAGCTTGTAAAATTATAAGACCAACATCTTGTTAATATTGTTAAGCTGGAAGAGCCAGGACAGGTCTTTTAGACAGCTTGCAACATGGTATTCATCTTAAGTAAAGCAGGACCACCAGGCTCTGAAAACCACTAAATATAGAGCATATACTGTCTATAGATGTCACTTTCTGGAGACTTTGTCACTGTTTAAACAGGATGTACTTATCTCCTGGGAAATGAATGGGTAATGCTATTAACACTGTTTTCTCTAGGTCTCATAATTAATACAAGGCTTGAAGAAAAATTAAGACAACCATTTCATCCAAGGTTTCAAAACTATAATTTTTATTAAAGCCAGTTAGTTTGAAATGTATGACCATATATGTTGGCATCAATATTTGCTATAAACATTGTTTTCTCTTGGCAAACAATGATTGTTTATTAATGGTTATTTCCACATCAGTTACCTGCCTATAAGGATGTATTCTTGTGAGTCTCTCTGAAGGGGCATATTTTACAATTAGTGTTAGTAACATTTCTTGTCCAAGGCACAAGATGTATTCAAGTCTGCAAGTCGCAGGAGAAGCGCCCGAGCGCGGCACAGGAAAATCTCGTTTCAAGCGAGCAAGCGAGCGAAATTATATTGATGACGGTCCAGATTCGTCCATAGGGGCAGATCGGCGGCTGGCGGGAAATCGCGGATAGCAGAGTTGCGCCGAGATTAGCGCGGATAGATCGCGCCCGTATTGTATGCACGGAAGAATAGCAGCCGTCCATCCAAAGGGCGCGTGGCGCGAGATCCAGTCGCGTCGGCTTTTCGGCAGTCGCGAGTTCGAAGGGTGAAGGTTTTATGTCGTTGTATATTTCGAAATCCCGAACCTCGAAGCGTCGAAAGCGCCCAAAGGCGGGCCCACAATATTGAGGAGCAGTCTCGGCCGTCCATCTAAAGGGGACACCTGGTGCACGATTAGGCCCCCCGCCTTTTCGCTCATCGCGATTTCAAAGCGCAAAGAGCAGCTCCCTCATACCCCCGATGCGCGAAGTGACGAGAGCGTCCAGGACCTGGGGCCCACAGCATCGTTAGGAGAGTTCAGAACCGTCAGATCTAGAGGGGACACCTGGTGCACAATTAGGCTCCCCGCCTTTTCGCCCATCGCGATTTCAAAGCACAAGGAGCAGCTCCCTCATACCCCCGATGCGCGAAGTGACGAGAGCGTCCAGGACCTGGGGCCCACACCATCGTCGGGAGAGTTCAGAACTGTCAGATCTAGAGGGGTGCGTGGCGCCAGATTAAGCGGTCTCGGCGTTTCGCTCATCGCGATTTCAAGAAATAGGGATCAATCCCTTCCTATTCGCGAACGCCGAAAGCGCCTTGGGAATAAGCACAGGGTCACAGCCCGCGAACACTCAGGAAAGAAAAGAGCTGCGCAAAGGGGGCAAGGGCGTCGAGTCTAGTCGTCGAAAGGATCATCGTGATCTCCATGCGCCATCTGATGCGACCTCGATCCTGGTTTTCGCTTAGAGTAAATGAAGATGAGGACGGGTGGTTGAAACCTCCTTTCATTCATTAAGTGTGAGGAATGGAAGGTCTGGCAAGCGGTCTGCTCGAAGAGGTCCTGCGTACCGATTGTTCCAAAGAAACCATGCCGAAGTCCTCGACTAGATAGAGAAGTCTGCACACGCTAGCCCAACGCTTAATGGCTCAACTACCCTCCTTGCAAGAGCCATGCGCAGTTACGATGGCGCCTGAAGAAAGATATCAGTACGAGTTTGATTGAAGTGACACCAAGCCTTGGGTGACTGGGCACGCCTCTGTGAGGTGAATTTTCCTGAGTATATAGACTCAGTCTTTGTATTTTTGTAATCTATTGATGGTAGAGCAAAGCTCCCGATTGTAAAGTTTTAGCACAGACTCTAGTTCTCTGGTTATGTATTGGTATGTAAGATTTTTTGTTTAATGACAGGCAGTCTTCTCACTCCATCTGGTTTTCATCTCATACTGAGAGAGTTCGTGATCGATTGATTCGTGCGAATAATTGCAATTGTGTTATGATAGAGGATTTATCGTTACATTGTTGTATTCTCCAGTTTTCTACAGCTGAATGTAAGAAGATCTTGCGTTTAGATGTTTTCCCCTACAGTCTGTTAGGAACCTGATGTTAACAACAGACCTCTGCTTTTCTCTTATACAAGGCTTCCCCCTACTCACCTTTACTACAACTTACTGTCTGAAGTTTATCTAAGACCTCACTTGCCTATGCATGCCTGGCCTAGTTTTGGAGTTAGAACCACATTGTGTTGAGTTAACTTCCATTCGATCACCCTATTAAACAAATTGTGACATAAACCGATGGGCGTCAGGCTCTGCTCCTGCTGCAATCCAGGGGTGACTTCTGACGCTAACATTTCTGGCGCCGTTGCCGGGGACGAAGTTGAAAATTTTCCCCGGGATTGAACGACATTGAACCTCTGATTCTGAAGGTGCATCAGGTATCAGAGCCTTTGAAGATTGCTACTATGCACCTGGCGACTCCATTGTGACGACTCCACTGTGGCGAACCTGCCGTGTTAATTGTGGCTTTCAGAGGTAGGGACACGCGGTCTCATCCACAACTGCCTTTAGCTACACCTGAAACCGATCCAGAGGTGGTCCTCAAAAAAGGAAAGGCCTCCGAAGAAGAAGCTTCCACTGTCGAACCAGGTAATCCGCCATCTCCTTCTGTAGGAACTCCTTTTTCTCCTCCTCAGTTTCATAATAGACCTCCTTCGGAAGTTTCCTGTTTCCTGAATTTTGGGAGTGTTCCTGCTGAGTTTTCCCCTCCCGGTCTGGGATTGGAGGGAGAAATCCTTGTCACTCCCCTCTCCTCTGAAGCTGTACTTTGGCGTAGACCCAGGACCGCTGAAGATTTCTCCACTCCTGCACGAAGAGAAGCATCTGTTGATTTGAACCCGCTAGCCTTCTCCTTAAATCCCCTTTTGTTTCCCGCCCCACTTCGAGACTCATTCCCAGTAGCCCCCTCGCGAGCTCCTTCTCCTCCAAGTTCTCCTTCACCTAATAGTCCTACGGCTGGTGCTAATCCCCCTCTAAATAGAATGGACGCCATAGTCGCTGCCAGATATGCTCTTTTAATCCTACCTCATCCTATGAATCCTCTCCTTGCTGGAGATTACTTGAAGTATATGCCCAAGTTCACTGGAGAAGGGGACATAACTGCGGAAGAGCACCTGGCTGCTTTCTACATTTATGCAGACAACCTGAACATTGAAAATGAAGATGTCTGCATGAGAGTCTTTGTCCAGAGCCTGGATGGCGAGGTGAGGAAATGGTTTAGAGGATTGGCCCCCAGATCTATTGCTGGGATTGAAGCCCCGGATAGTGCTTTCCTGAGGCAGTGGGAAGATAGGAAGGATTTGATGTATTACATGACAGAGTTCGGGTCTTTGAAGAAGATGGAAGGAGAGTCTGTCTCCGACTTCTCCAAAAGATTCAATAAGATGTATAATAAAATTCCCGCCGAAATAAAGCCTTCATAAGCCTCGGCCAAGATTTCTTACGCTAGTGCGTTTGGCCCCGATTTCTGTCCTTTATTGAGAGAAAGAAGAGCCACCTCCTTAGCTCAAATGCAAGATGCGGCTATAGAAGTGGAATCCAATGTATTAGCAACTGATAGATTGAGGAACAAGGCCGACGCAGATGGAAGAAGGGGAAGGTCGGAAACCTCAACTTGTGGCTCATCGGTGCCCCACCCTCAAGTGGATGAACTAACCAAGATGGTGAAGTCTCTGTCTGTAGAGATGGAGAGGATGAAAGTGGAGGGGAGGCAAGCATACAAGGGCCCTCAAAACGCCAAAAACAAGGGAGGTTTCAGGAGGCCAAACAATATCACATCCCCGACTGTGCAAAGGGAGAGGGGAAGAGACAGAGAAGACCAGAAGGTTCAGGCCCCTTTTCAAAACAATTTTGTGGTCGAGGGGGAAGAAGGGGAGACAGATGAGCTCGATCCTGAAATCCATTGCTTCGGGGACGCTCCTCCTTTTCCTCATCTCACTCAATCAACATATGAGGAGTCTCTCATGGATAGTCAGCTAAATGAGCTGAGCAAGGAAAACACGACTAGTGGCTGCCAAGGCAGGTATGACCTGAGGTCCCAGAAGAAGGCAGTAACAGCTGAGGTTCCTGAGCAGTCCACTAGAACAGAGAAACCTGCTAACGAAGTAGCAGACAGTCGCAGAGGTAGGAAGGCCCAACCCCTCTCTCCCATAGTCCAGAGTCATGCTCCCGCAATAAGAGAAATCCCGAAGCTATCCTCTTCTTTTAATTTCGAGCATGGAATTCAGAAGATCAGAATCCCTGTGCCCCTGACCGAATTGATTAAACACGAAGGGTTCAAGAAACGCTTCTCTAAGCTTTTACAGTCTGAGGTCCCGTGCCTTCCCACAGACTCCGTCAATTTGCAAGATGAAAAGCCTGCAGTTATTCTAGGTCCTATGGTAGAAGATAGGAATGACTCATCCCCTCCCTTCTACACTTCCTTGAACATACATGACAAGGTACTGCACAACTGCTTGATGGATTCAGGGGCTTCTCATAACCTCATGCCCAAAACGGTCATGGAAGAATTAGGGCTGGAAGTGACCCGAGCTTATCATGACCTCTATTCCTTTGACTCCAGGAAAGTTCAATGTCTCGAGGTTATCAAAGACCTGGCCGTGACCTTGTTTCAGTTGCCCATGAAAAGTATGGTCATGGATATTGTAGTAGTTGATGTCCCCCCCAAGTTCAGTATGTTGTTATCAAGATCTTGGATAGTTGATGTCCTCCCCAAGTTCAGTATGTTGTTATCAAGATCTTGGATAAAAAGACTGGGGGGAACTTTGCAGATGGACCTAACCTATGCTACTATCCCAGTGTTTGGGGGGGAACATAGGAGGCTATACAGAGAGGCTCAACTGGCCTATATAATCAGTGATGAGGCCAACCCTACCAACCATCCCATTTTTGCCTTAGACACTGATTTAGGTTCCAGTGTACTACAACTCACTAATGCTCCTGAGCCTTCCTTAAAACTCAGAAAGCAGCCCACCACTCCTCATGAATGTTCTTCCTCCATCTCCTCCGTCTGGAAAATGTTTTTTGATGGAGCCTGTTCCAGGGAAGGCGCTGGTGCTGGTGCTGGGGTGTTTTTTGTGTCACCTTCTCAGGAAACCATTTCCCTGTCATATAGGCTAGAATTTGAAGCTACCAACAATGTGGCAGAGTATGAAGCTCTTGTTCTGGGTATGAGGGCTGCAAAAGAAATGGGAATTAAAGAGATAGCAATATTTGGAGATGTTGAGTTGATCATCCAGCAAGTCAGAAATGCCTACCGTGCTAATAATCCCCGACACAGAAATTACAGAAATGAGGTATGGGACCTGATTGATAGTTTTCTCTTGGCCTTTAACATTTCTTTCATTCCGAGGGGGGAAAATACTTTAGCTGATTCTTTAGCTGTCTCAGCTAGTTTGCTCAAAGTCCTTCTGCCGCCTATGGTCAAATCTGATGTTGAAATAAAATATAGGCCCTCTGTACCAGACAATGTCAAGCACTGGAAGGTATTCGAAGATGATCTGGAAATCGAAAAATTTCTCCAGTTTGTTGATGAATTTTCTGCGTTGCATATTGATCAGGATCCTGACACGGAAGATGACCCTCACCTTGAGGTGTTTTTAAATAAAATTGCTAACCACCAGATCATTCAGCTACCTAGCAATCACATTCCGAGGGGACTAATTCCTTTAGAAAGATTATTCGATGGGAATGATGTGGCAGTAAAGGGTAGGGTTGCAGATTAAGATGCCGACGCAGCCGAGTGCAACATTGGCACACCGGAGGAGCCTAAGTTTGTCAAGCTGTCAAGGAGCTTGACCACAGAACAGAGGGCCGAATATACTGAATTGCTGAGAGAGTTTGCTGACGTGTTTGCATGGAGCACAAGATCCCACTGAAGGAAGATGCTAAGCCATTCAGGCAGAAGCTAAGACAGATAAATCCCATGTTGCTGCCTGTCATGGAGAAAGAAGTGAAGAAGTTGTTAGAGGCCCAGATCATCGTCCCTTTGAGATATTCCGAATGGGTGGCCAATTTGGTTCCGGTTAGGAAGAAAAGTGGAGAAATCAGGCTTTGTGTCGATTTCAGAAACCTGAACAGGAGCTCAAAGAAAGACAATTATCCCCTGCCTAACATGGAACACATATTGCAGAGGGTAACCGGTGGATCTAGGATTTCCATGATCGACGGTTTTTCTGGCTATAATCAGATATCGGTCATGCCTGAAGACAGAGAAAAGACAACCTTCACCACTCCGTGGGGGACATTCATGTATGCCAAAATGCCATTTGGACTGATGAATGCAGGAGCGACATTTCAACGAGCCATGGATATAGCCTTCATCGGGGAGAAAGATAAGTTTGTGGTGATCTATTTGGACGACATAACGGTCTTCTCCAGGTCCGACCAAGAACACTGCTGTCACCTGAGAAAGGTTTTTTCGAAGTGTCGGAGATTCGGCCTTTCCCTAAATCCCAAAAAATCTTTGTTTGCTATGAAGGAAGGGAAGCTATTAGGCCATATAGTATCAGCATAAGGAGTGAGGATTGATCCTGGCAGAGTAGAGGCAATTCGGACCCTGTCGTTTCCCAGGTCTAAGAAGGAAGTTCAGGCCTTTTCGGGGAAGATTAATTTTCTGAGGAGATTCGTTTCGAATTTTGCTGAGCTGGTGAAACACATCACAGCTATGCTCAAGAAGGGAAATGAAGTGAAATGGACAGCCGAACCTAGGGAATCTTTTGTCCTAATAAAAAGGGCATTGACCAAGGCACCCGTGCTGATCAGTCCTGACTATTCCAAAGATTTCCTAATCTTCTCTTTCGCTTCTTTTGATACAATAGCAGCGGTCTTGTTACATAAAAATGAGAAGGGCGAGAGCAACCCATTGCCTTCTTCAGCAAGGCATTAAGAGATGCAGAGGTCAGGTATGAAATCGTGGAGAAACAGGCCTATGCTTTAGTGAAAGCTCTCAAAGCTTTTAGAGTCTATGTCTTGCACTCAAAAGTGACCGCATACGTTCCTTCAACCTCTGTGAACGACATCCTTGTACAACTCGACATTGATGGGAAGAGGAGTAAATGGATAGCCAAGATCCTGGAATTTGACTTGGAAATAAGGCCTACCAGATTGATCAAGGGTCAAGGCTTAGCCAAGCTATTAGCTGAAGCTAATCGCAAAGCTTTGGGGGTAGATTTCATCAATGCATGTTCGGAGAATCATCAGAATCAACTGTCCGACGTAGATCCTCAAACAAAACCCCTGTTGGCTAGATGTCCTTGGTATAAGGATGTCATATATTTTCTGCAGGAGTTGCGGCCTCCAGACGGCCTGCAAAGAAACAAAGCAAGAGCTCTGAAGCTCAAGGCAGTCAGGTATTGCCTTATCGATCAAATTTTATACTGGAAAGACCCCCTGGGAGTGCTTTTAAAATGCATGGATCCACGAGAGGCCGACAAGATCATGGCTGAGTTTCACGCGGCCTATGCGGAGGACATCATTTCTGGAAGACCACAGCTCACGAAATTCTCAGAGCTAGGTACTACTGGCCCACCTTGTTCGCTGATGTCCATAGAGGAGTTAGAGTCTGTATCCCATGTCAACGATTTTCCGGAAAGCAACAACTCAAGTCCCTGCCTTTAAAGCCTATAGTTGTTTCGGGACTTTTCCAGCAATGGGGCCTAGACTTTATTGGAGAAATCTACCTTGCTTCCAGCAGGCAACACAGATGGATCCTGACTGCCACAGATTTCTTTACTAAGTGGATTGAAGCCATCCCCACCAGGAGCGCTTCCCACAAGGTAATCATTGGGTTCCTGGAGGACCTTATTGTAAGGTTCGGCTGCCCAAGGAAAATTGTTACTGATAACGCAACCTCTTTCAAAGCTGAGCCGTTAGTCAAGTTCTGTGAACAATTTGGGATCAAACTGATTCACTCCACCCCATACTATCCCAGGGCAATGGTTTAGCAGAATCCTCCAACAAAAGCCTAATAAGGATCATCAAAAGATTACTGGAGGACAACAAAAGGGCTTGGAACTCGAAGTTGAAATTCGCTCTATGGGCTGATCGGGTGACCACAAAGAGATCTATAGGCCTCTCCCCTTTCCAGTTAGTTTACGGAGCAGAAGCTGTCCTCCCTTCTCAGCTGGCTATTCCCGTAGCGAAATTCTTCCAGGATTATCAAGAAGAGCCCAATGACATGATCAGAAGGATTCATCAACTTGTAGAAGTCCAGCAGGCCAGAGAGCAGGTAATGATCAGAATTCAGGATCATCAGCAGATGACCAAGCATGTATTCGATAAGAAGGCCAAGAAGCAGGGATTCCAAATAGGAGACCTGGTGCTGAAATGGGATGCTCCTAAGCAAGATAAAGGCAAGCATGGCAAATTTGAAGCCCTGTGGATCGGGCCTTTCAGAATCTCTGAGGTTTTCTCAAATAACACGTACAGGTTGCAAGATTTGGAAGGCGAAGAAGTTTTCAGCAGGCCAGTAAATGGGCATTTTCTTAAAAAATGTTTTGTCTGAGCCTTCGGTGGCTCCTATGTTTTGTAAATATTTTCCTTTCTGTTCTTTGTTTTTACTTTTATTGTTTCGGCTTAGTAAATGACTCCATAGCCCAACAACAAGGCACTGGAACTGCAAATGAGTCCTTAGAGCATCGCAGGGACGACTCTATCACCCATGAAGCCTAATGTTAGTAACATTTCTTGTCCAAGGCACAAGATGTATTCAAGTCTGCAAGTCGCAGGAGAAGCGCTCGAGCGCGGCATAGGAAAATCTCGTTTCAAGCTTCCAAGCGAGTAAGCGAGTGAAATTATATTGACGACGGTCTAAATTCGTCCATAGGGGCAGATCGACGGCTGGCGGGAAATCACGGATAGCAGAGTTGCACCGAGATTAGCGTGGATAGATCGCGCCCGTATTGTATGCAGGGAAGAATAACAACCGTCCATCCAAAAGGCGCGTGGCGCGAGATCCAGTCGCGTCGGCTTTTCGGCAGTCGCGAGTTTGAAGGGTGAAGGTTTTATGTCGTACATTTCGAAACCCCGAAGCGTCGAAAGCACCCAAAGGCGGGCCCACAATATTGAGGAGCAGTCTCGGCCGTCCATCTAAAGGGGACACCTGGTGTACGATTAGGCTCCCCGCCTTTTTGCCCATCGCGATTTCAAAGCGCAAAGAGCAGCTCCTTCATACCCCCGATGCGCGAAGTGACGAGAGCGTCTAGGACCTGGGGCCCACAGCATTGTCGGGAGAGTTCAAAACCGTCAGATCTAGAGGGGACACCTGGTGCACGATTAGGCTCCCCGCCTTTTCGCCCATTGCGATTTCAAAGCGCAAGGAGCAGCTCCCTCATACCCCCGATGCGGAAGTGACGAGAGCGTTTAGGACCTGGGGTCCAGAGCATCGTCGGGAGAGTTCAGAACCGTCAGATCTAGAGGGGCGCGTGGCGCCAGATTAAGCGGTCTCGGCGTTTC
>ML786300.1:89009-139588 GCA_009831015.1 Picea engelmannii | reverse complement strand
CTGCACCATAATTGAAGCAAGGAGAGGTTGTAGAAAAAACAGAACCAAAGGAGGCTGCACCATAATTGAAGCAAGGAGAGGTTGTAGAAAAAACAGAACCAAAGGAGGCCGCACCCTATACAACAATAGAAGAATTAATCCAAAGGAAGCCCCTTTACAACAAGAGAAGCGCTGATCCAAAGGAGGCCGCAACCCTTACACCAAGTGGAGGGCTGATCCAAGAGAGGCTGCAACCCTTACACCAAGAGGAGGGCTGATCCAAGAGAGGCCGCAACCGTTACACCAATTAGAACAAGAGTCTCAATGAAAATTTCAGACCAATAAGTGTTTTGGAGGAATGAGGAAGAGTGAGTGAGAGAGGGGGTGAGGTCTCCTTATATAGTTTAGGTAGGGGTTAGGGTTAATTAGATTAACCCTATCTGTTAGGGTTAAATTAAAACCCAATAATAAAACAAATTAAAATAATTAATATTTTAATCATAAAAATATTAATTAGAAAGTCAACAAGTCAAGGTGATTAGAAAAGACCAACACCATATAGACATTAAGAAAGGACGTGGCTCAAGCAAGGGGATGCAACAAGACAAGGTCAAGGGGGTTTTCTTCAATGGAAAGATGTCCACATAAGTTTCGTGATAACTTATAGCCTTTTATCATCCCAACATAAGAGGAAGGTCACTGATGTGATCTTGTCCTTCTTCTTAACTGCTCCTAGGTCTCATGGACCATCCTGAGAGAGAAGAAGATCACACATCGTCTCGTCTCGTCTTGGTACTTAACCAAGAATTGCCTGGTCCCAGACCAGGATACCCCAGAACACATCTGGGTGCCCTAGATTACCATTAAGGTCTTATCCACCAAGGTACACAACCAAGGATCAATCCAAGCACAAGCAAGGATTCCCTAGAACACATCTAGGGGCCCTAGAACACATCTAGGGACTTACATCATCACACTGCTTGGTCCCTGACCAAGAACCCCAACAATACACTGGGGCTCTCACTAGGGTCTTTTGCCATGGCTCTAATTGCTTGGTCCCAGATCAAGAACCTTAGGAGTGTACTAGGGGCCCTAGATCTCAACTAGGGTTTTTGCCATCCTTCAGAGAATGGCTCTAGCAACTGCATTAATTTTAACACTCCCTTTCAACAAGAGAGGCATTCTCAACAATACCAAGTTTGTCTCGAAAGTACACAAACTTTGTCAACGACATAGGCTTGGTCAAAGTATCTCCAATTTGTTTCGCCATTGGAACATACTGAATACTGAAAATGTTCTTTTGCACCATGTCTCGAACTTAGTGATATCTCATCTCAATGTGTTCAATCTGTCATGAAACACATGAAGCTCAGAGAGCTTTATACAACGTTGGTTATCACAGTGAATTACTGTGGGTTCCAGCTCAACAAATCTGAGAGTAGCTTTCTGAGTCATATTGTTTCTCCACTAGCAATGCTCGTAGCAATATATTCTGCCTATGTAGTGCTTTGGGATATGGGGCCATGTTCGCTGCTGGACCAGGGGATCATAGTTGAACTCAAACTGAAACAATATCTGGAATTGCTCTTTCGATCCACTGTACTACCCATCCAATCTGAATCTGTATAGCCATGTAACATTACACCTCCCTAGAAGTGTATCCGAGTACATAGTCCATTGTACCCTTCAGATACCTCAACATATGTTTTGCTGCAACCAAGTGAATAACGTCTCGACTCAATCACATACAGACTCAATGTATTCACGACAAAACATATATCTTGCCTTGTGTTCATCAAATACATCACCGAACTAGTTCTCTGTCTATACATGGTGGCGTCCACTATCTCTGAAAGTGACTCAATAACTCCTTCCTATGGAAGTAGTACCGCCTCCCTCTCTAAGAGTGTCTCTACATACACTGAAGTTGATGTCATGCCCATTCCTTCTACATCTCATGGCCCAATTCACATACTGGGACTGCTACACCTACTCCCTCCCAGTCTCATAATATGTTTGCCTCCCTGCATGAGTAAACTGGCTTCCTCTGAGTCTGCAAGATCCTTTGACTTTGATTTGGTGTTGCATCTCTTCATGATGTACTTGGTGCCGGTACCAAGTTTATTATGAAAAGCTAAGTCAAACTTTTACCAGGTTATGCTTTATGTCATGTGACCTCACTATCCACTAACCAAGTCTTCTCTTCGAAAAACTGCAGGATACATACAATAGATGACATGTATAACCTTATTGAGCTCTCATACTAAGGACAATAGCTCAATTACAATTTAGGATTTCTCGCAACAATTTCTGTCGGCGGTGTTGCCATGAGAAAGCCCAAGTAGGAAAAAATGTGTATTTGTCATTTAGTGGTGTATGGGTATTTACGGCTACACAATATAATGGGAGGATCCGACTCCTTTGTAAGTTGTGCCCTAGTAAGTTCAATTTGGAATTTACCGAGAAGCTCGCTTGAAATGCCAACAATTTTGACAGAGGAATCTTGAACAAGACCACAAAGAATCCACATCAGAAAACCACATGTCTGATTATCATTAAGTGTTTCATCAACAATGGAAGAGGACAACTCCACTTGATCAATGCTTTCTGGAGGTTCAGAAGATTGGAAAATAACATTGTACTCCCAAGACCAAAACTTTAATCAAGAAAGCAATCAACACACCTCCAAATCACTTCTTCATGCACATAACAACAACCACTGCAATCTTCACATTGCCTCACTCTATTCAATCTAAGTATCTTCATATTGCCTCACTCTATTCAATCTAAGTATTCTGAGTTTAACGAAGAGATGGAAGCTAGACATATTTTTCTCTTCAACAGAATTTGTTTCCTTTTCAATCTGAAGATTCATCTATGATGTTCTCAGGTGGCAGAGTTCGTAAACTCAACAACGTTCTTTATGTACCTATTGTTCTACTATCAAAATCGTGAGGGCATCGTTCCTCTTTACCCCAGTGATGTGGTAAGGTCCATGTTACTGTACGATGACATGGTCCTCACATGGATAGGTATAATTGCAGGTTCAGGTACAAATTTAGATGTTGGGGCCTTCGTCATTTCTTCAAACTTGGAAAGTAATTATTGGAACTCATCATTCACATATAAAGCGTGGCCTCAAGACAATGCTCAACTTGTCTAAAATTTTTGCCTAACAGACCTCTACTTCAAACCTTAGACTTTGAGCGATTTTGTGATTTGAAGTTAGGATAGGTCTGCAATTTTCTTTGGCCTGTAGTGGTTGTGGTTAGGGCTGGGGTGGCTTCTAGGAGAACCGGGTCTCCTTATTTATGTAGATATGCTTCTTTTATACCCCTGTCCAAAAATATCACCCTCAATCTGGTTTGGATAGATGCCACAAGAACTGCCCTTCTTCTGGTTCAAGAAGTGGCTCGGATTTGCAATTGGATTGCCCACAACAAGGCTGAGATCTGCTGCTAGTAATGCCCATAAATAGGGCTTGGACCTGCTCTTACAATAAGCCCGAACCTGCTCCAATATTGGCTCGGTTCTGCCGTCAATTCAGACCTTGGATCTTCACTTAGTGAAGACTTAGACTTGTACTCAAATTTACCTCAGAAAGAATCTTGGACCTGCAGTGCAATAGCCTTAGATTTGTTTTGGATCTGTGGCTGCCTCAGCCTTAGAATAGGCCGAGTTTTAGTGCCTCAAATGAGTAATGATTGTATCATACTAAAAACAAGATCTGATATAAAGCAAGCTTACTGTTGGTCTGCAAAACAAACCCTTAGGTGTGGATCTACACATGGTCAAAAGCCTGCCACAATTGAGCTCTTTTCACGCCCTAAGCTCTGATTCTATGTTAGAAATTCAAGGGAAAACTAGAACATAAATATTCTTTTCAATTTATTTACTACTGTAGATATAGATCAACAATCAATTCAAAATTTCTGAGGTAAACCATTCACATAAATAATATGATGGATCTGAACATTACTAAAGAAAACAATTCTTAACTATATCTGAACATGAACAGATCTGATCATTAACAAGAGATCATTCTGAGCATTAATCAAATAACATATCTGATCATTAAAACCAAATCTGAACATTACCTTAACCAAAAACAAAGAACATATATACTTGATGTGATGTGGTCCTCTTTTTTGTATGCTCAAAAAACGCTATAATGATCATGGATCAAACCCTCAAGGGTAGATCTTCATCATGATCTTGTGGTCAGTTGTGCCAAGAAGAACTTTAGGTGGATAAGGAAACCAACCAACAAACCACTAGCAACCCTAACAAAAAATCTGTCTAAGGGGAGGGACTGCTACAACAAAAACAAAAGTAGGGCTGCATCAACAAAACCCTAAAGGCTCTAAACCAGACCAAGGAGGCAGCCGCAACAAAGAACCAACCACCAAGGAGAGATGCCACACTAATAGACAGTGAGAGCACTGTCTTAAAGGGTCGTACCACAAGACAACAAGAGAATAAGGGAACAAAGGAGGCCACATCGTAACTGAAGCAAGGAGATGTTGCAGCAAAAACAGAACCAAAGGAGGCCGCACCCTATACAACAATCGAAGAACTGATCCAAAGGAGGCTGCAACCTTTACAACAAGCGAAGAGCTGATCCAAAGGAGGCCACAACCCTTACACCAAGAGGAGGGTTGATCTAAGAGAGGCCGCAACCCTTACACCAATCAAAACTAGAGGGCCTCAATGAAAATTTCAGACCAAGAAGTGTTTTGGAGGAATGAGGAAGAGTGAGTGAGAGAGGGGGAGAGGTCTCCTTGTATAGTTTAGGTACGGGTTAGGGTTAAATTAAAACCCAATAATAAAACAAATTAAAATAATTAATATTTTAATCATAAAAATATTAATTAGAAAGTCAACAAGTCAAGGTGACTAGAAAAGGCCAACACCATATAGACATTAAGAAGGACGTGGTTCAAGCAAGGGGATGCAACAAGACAAGGTCAAGTGGGTCTTCTTCAATGGCAAGATGTCCACATAGGTTTCATGATAACTTATAAACTTTTATCATCCCAACATAAGAGGAAGGTCACTGATGTGATTTTGTCCTTCATCTTAACTGCTCCTAGGTCTCATGGACCATCGTAGGAGAGAAAAAGATCACACATAGTCTCGTCTTGGTACTTAACCAAGAACTGCCTGGTTCCAGACCAAGATACCCCAGAACACATCTGAGGCCCTAGATTACCACTAGGGTCTTATCCACCAAGGTACACAACCAAAAATCAATCCAAGCATGAACAAGGATTCCCTGGAACACATCAAGGGGCCCTAGAACACATCTAGGGACTTATATCATCAAACTGCTTGGTCCTTGACCAAGAACTGCTTGATCCCAGACCCAGATACCCCATAACACATCTGGGGGCCCTAGATCACCACTAGGGTCTTATCCACTAAAGCACACAACCAAAGATCAATCCAAGCACTAAGCAAGGATTCCCTGGAACACATCCAGGGGCCCTAGAACACATCTAGGGACTTACATCATCAAATTACTTGGTCCATGACCAAGAACCCCATCAATACACTGGGGGCCCTCACTAGGGTCTTTTGCTATGGCTCTAATTGCTTGGTCCCATACCAAGAACCCCAAGAGTGTACTGAGGTCCTAGATCTCAACTAGGGTTTTTGCCATCCTCTAGAGAATGGCTCTAGCAGTTGCATTAATTTTAACAGTAAGGTTCATGCTTAAACATAGCATGATGCCTATTAGGTATTCATATTCTCATCTAAAAAGGTATTTATGCTGTAGAAACAGTTCCAGGATCCATAAGTTTACATAATATTGATTTCATGTTATTGTTATTTAGAGAAGTACATAATTTATATTAATTATTCTTAAATAAAAACAAAGAAACAACGAATGTTCATAGATGATTAGTGGTAACAGATTTGTTGTTCAATATTTCTCTCATTCATAATTCATTTGGTTTCTTAACCGTGCGATCTTCTAATTGTCATTATTTGGTTTCTTAACCGTGCGATCTTCTAATTGTCATTATTTGGTTTGTGGAGTCTTGATTTCACTCACATTTTCACCTTGAATTAGTCTACCTGCTATTATTATTATTTTTTTTTTATCAATTACACTCTCTTGTATTGGGAGAGGAGCTATGTGATGTGGGGAAATGTCCATATAAAGTCGATAAAAATAATAAAACGCAAATTTATTTACTCAATGATAAATTAAGTGGTCTACGTAACAGTTTCACAGTAAACACGAGTATATAAGTTAATATATAACATGATAGTTTCATGTCATTCACAATGATGATGAAATTAACGTGTTCGGACTCTCTTTTGACAACGTTTTTAAGCCACAAGGTAGCTTTGCATCAAGCATTTACACTTCAATAGGCAACTATTGATCGTGTTATAAAAAACTAGCTAGAAATTACTCCCATTACAGATAATGCTAGTTGCAATATTTCCAGGTCGGTGAAGACAATTGATGCAAGAGGTTTAAACCATACTTTAGGTTAAAAAAATCCTCTCTACATAAGTTACTGCATGATTGCAAGCATTGAGTTATTTCTGAATGTGTAAAACTAGAAAATATCTCTTTGCTTATGGTGACAGAAAGATAAATAAATGATTGTTTAATGTCTGCAGAAGGACAACAAGTTTGCGGTTGTGTGCACGTTCGAGGTGCACCACAGGTGGTTGGAGAGACAGTTGCGACAAAGAGTCTTTGTGGGACGAATTTGTTCTTGAGTGTCTTGGTGAGGTGAGGCGAGTCGTTTGACTCTGCCAGGTTGTAAATCGAGTAAGTAGTGCTCATGTTGTAACTGTTTCACAATAACAAAGACTTAGCTGGGTGTTAGGCATGGTTTGTGCCGCTTGCACTATTTCTTTGTTTGTCTTCATTTTCGTTCCGCAATTGTTTTCTTGGATTCTCATGTCCATGTCTGCATGCTTAAATAAGTCTAAGTGTTAAACTGTGTTAACAACTGTCTAAGTAAGCAAGAGTTGCACTAGAGTAGGAGTGTGACTCGTCGGTAGCCTAGAACGGAGTATGAGTATGCCCTAGGTGAAGAGGCGTAGTCTAGACGAAGTATTCTTGGTATGCCAAGCAACCAAGTGAGAACTGTCATGGTGTCAAACGCCCTCAGGAGGTGAATGATCACAAGATTTGTTCGGACATCTTGTGGGTTCATGACATGAGGTATCAGAGCAAACTTGACTCTTCACCACTACTGCAGCTGAAACAATGGTGAGAG
Organism: Picea engelmannii; assembly: GCA_009831015.1. Lineage (NCBI taxonomy): Eukaryota > Viridiplantae > Streptophyta > Pinopsida > Pinales > Pinaceae > Picea > Picea engelmannii. The sequence continues at coordinate 132,362 of ML786300.1, read as the reverse complement.
AGGGGCACTCTTGTTTGGTGAAGTAGTCTAGGCGCATGCTTGGTGAGGGTTCGATAGACTGACCCATCGCAGAAGCAACCTGAGTGTAGAATTGGTGGGTTGTGACATGGTCGAGTTATGAACGAAACTTGGGAACAAAACTGGGCACTCTCCTTTAGCAAGCCAAGCAGAAAGTTATGAGGGTGAATGAAGCACTTTGGAAAGACAGACAAATGAAGGAATGTCGCAGACCCGACCACAAAGTTGATCACAAAGTTTTAAGGAAGTCTTGAGACAAACTCTTAGGTTCCTTGGACGAACCCTTTGCAAGTAGAGTGAAGATACTTGGAGGGCCATCCATGGATGATGATAATGACATCGAGAGGGAGCCTAAGATCGACAAGATGAAAGATTTGATCGCTACCTTGGAAATGACTGTTGAGCAGATGAAAGACGCATTGTGTCAACATGGTGAGAAGGTTGACCCGATGGAGACTGAGATGGACAAGATGAAGTGTGAGTTTAATCAAGTCGTTTAGGAGTGCCAATCAACTACAGATTTGATGATCGACACCTTGATAAATGCCATTCAAGATATACTCAAGCAAACATAGGACTTACTTGCCACAGTCACACAAAAGTTGAAGGACCAAGATGACACCATCACATTATTGAAACGAGCTTTGGCTAATGGATAGAAATCCATTGTCATTCTGATGAGGATCAAGATAAAGGAACCTAAACCATATGACAAAACTCACAACACTAAGTTGTTGGGCAACTTCAATTGGGTCATTGAGTAGTACTTGGAGTAATTGAATAGAATTTCGGACGAAGCCAAGGTGAATGCTGCAGTGATGTTCTTGACAATAATTGCTAAGCTTTGGTGGATGAACTGAGTGGAATACTTTGCAATTGGGAGAACTGTTGAGAAGATCGAAAACCAGGTATAGATGAAGGCAGCCTTGAAGGCACAATTTGGTCTGGGGAACCAAGCATGGATAACAATGAATCAATTGTTGGCTCTCAAGCACACTAGTAAGATCCAAGCCTACATCAAGGAGTACACAGGGCTCATGTTGGAGATGAAATATATGTTGAAAGAAGACACAATTTTCCACTTCATGAATGGTTTGCAACCATGGGCGCAGAGTGAGCTGTGATGACAAAACCTGTAGATTGTTGCAACAACAATCACCGTAGCGAAAAAAATGTTGGACTTTCGGGGTGAACCCAAGATAGGCCCTAAGAATAGTGAGGACACCCAAGGTGAGAAGAAACAACAATGGAAGGGGAAAAAGAAGGACAAGGGAAAAATGAAGTCATCCAAGGGAAGCGAAGACAATGCCAAGCAAACAAATGCAACGAAAGAGAAAAAGATGATTTTGTGTTGGATTTGTGCCAAGGAGAACTATGCGAAGAATTGTCCCTTGAAACAAAAGTTAAATGCTTTGGAGAAGGCATACAAACCATATGTTGGAGTCTTGCAGGTATTGAATGTTGTCATAGAGGGTGAATCAAGAGAGAGCTAAGAGAAAGATGAGACAAAAAATTGTTATGTGTAGGCCGAACTCAATGGGAAGTCAGTGTTAGCCATGGTGGACAATGGGGCAACTCATAACTTCTTGAGGAAATACATGGTGTTGAGGCTTGGGTTGCAGCTTGAACCGACGTAGACAACCTCCAAGATAGTCAACATAGGCGTGGAGAGGGTCGTTGGTGTGGCCAAGGACATCTCGTTGAAGCTTTGTGAATGGTGCGAAAAGACGAATTTCACCATTGTTCCCATGGACGATTTTGAAGTTGTGTTAGGACAAGAGTTCATGAGGAAGGAAAATGCAACACACCATTGATTCCTCACATGAACAATTTGGCCATTTTCTTAGGATAAACTCCATGTTTGATTTCGACCATAAGGAGGAAGGAAGGAGACATGCATATGTCTTCCTTGTAGATGTTTTTTGTGGACAACCAAAGCAAGTAACCTTGTGGAGATGATCTTGGATGATGTGGGGTGATGGTTGGACAGGTTAACGTAGAAAACAAAAGGAAGCTCATGTCAGTGGAATGGAGGCTTGCCGATGTTGAAGAGATATGTGGATATTTGGCTAAGACAGTGGATTGCTTGGCTGATTTCTATTTGGAAGTTAATGAGTAGCGATGAAAATAAGAAGAAGTCACAAAAATGAAGATGTCAGAGCAGTTCGTTGAACACGAGCATAAACCAGTCATAGACCAAAAGAACGTGAAGGATACACATCAACCTCGGTGGAAGAGAACCAAGGTTGATTCCTCCTATAGCGAACTTGGACATGGTGAATGACCGTATGACCCTGAGCTAGAATGACTCATGGAAGAGTGTGAAGGAAAGATCGCTTCAAGTGTATCGCTACTTATGTACATGATGCAGAAGTATGGTGACACTTCATTGATTGCATTGGGACAGATTGGAGATGAGGGAGATGACCCAACCAACCATCCCCTTTCACCTTCAAACTATACTGCAACATGTTGGCTCACTATCTCGGTGGGAGGCAGCGAGGCCGATGAGGCGCCTTGGTGAAAAATGTTGAGAACATAGTGGGTGACTTGATATATTTGAGGAAATGAAGAGTTGCAGTGTGACGAGTTTGAAAATAGAAACATATGTTTGAACGTGAAGATGTGAGGTCTTGAGACAAAGGCACGACGATTGGATTAGCTACCCAATCAACCGAATTCACAAGGGGATCCAACCCATGAAAGCATGGGAAAATAGGCTAAAGTATGGAAGCAATAGCAAGTTAGAAGGAAACGACACTTCACAGACTCATGAAACTTCCTGAGGGGATCTTCCCCTTGACGACAGTGGTTGAAGAAGTAACAATCATTGAGTGGTAACAAGATCCGAAGATGGGTAGAGACGCCATGGAAGTCGCAGATGTTTCCAGGGATGGAAACAAATTGGAGTAGGGGAGGATGTAAGGGTCTCCCATGGCACCCACTGAGCGCACACGCTCATTGGGCAGATTTAACGATGGACAGATGAATAACACAATGAAGGAATCAATTGGTTGGGAAAACAAAGACATTCAGGTGTGGGTAGGAGCACCTTGGGCGTACGATGGTGACACATGGCACCAAGGGGGCACACACCTTACTTTCCTTAGAATGATTTATGGAGACTTGGGTTGCGTTTGGGCAAGGGTGGGGTGACTTGGGAGCATGCCCAAGGAGTGGTCTCGTCTGCCCTCAAAAACATGGGTGTGCCGGAGAGGTTGGACGACCCCATCGACACACCCATGAGGAGTCACAGTGATATAAATAAAGAGTGCACAAGGCAAGGGGGCACGCGCCCAAGGATGGGGCACACCGGTCCACGAGACAAATGGTTGACGAGTGTGAAAGCTTTGGATGGGCACATCGGGTCCACGGAGGGGCGTGATGAGTCGGTTGAGTGTGGGTTCACGAAGGGGTGCGACACACTCAAGAGATGCAACGTTTCACACAAGTGACTCTTGGAGTCCATATAAAAGCAAGGGTGCACAACCAAAGGAAACATAGAGCATTTTGACAAGATATTTGGAGAGCAAGTTTGAGGCAAGTCTAGGATAATGAACTAAGGCAGAGTCACCAAGATGGAAGACAAGTAGCCAAGAGTTGGGATTTTTGAAAGGTTTTGGGGAAGTCTGAAAACAAAGGCCTATGGGGGCATGTGTGTGGGCAGAACCAATATTTGTGTTAGCTTGGTGAAATTTTGCAGAAACGAAAGGACAACAAGTCTGCGGTTGTAGGCACATATGAGGTGCACCACAGGTGGTTACAGAGATAGTTGTGGCTGAGAGTCTTGGTGGGATGAATATGTTCTTGAGTGTTTTAGTGAGGTGAGGCGAGTCGTTTGACTTTTCCAGGTTGTAAACCAAGCCGATAGTGCTCATGTTGTAACTGTTTTGGAATAACAAAGACTTAGTTAGGTGTTAGGCATGGTTTGTATCGTCCACACTATTTCTGTGTTTGTCTTTGTTTTTGTTTCGTAGTTGTTCTCTTGGATTCTCATGTTCATGGATGCATACTTAAATAAGACTAATTATTAAACTGTGTTAACAACTGTCTAAGTAAGCAAGAGTTGCACTAGAGTAGGAGTGTGACACATTGGTAGCCTAGAACATAGTACGGGTATGCTCTAGGTGAAGAGGTGTAGTCCAGAGGAAGTATTCTTGGTGCGCCAAGCAACTAAGTGAGAACCGTCGTGATGCCATATGCCCTCAAGAGGTGAACGATCACAAGATCTGTTCAAGCGTCTTGTGGGGTCGTGACAGATAGGATGGCTAACTTTATGAATGCCAAATTTCCATGAATGGTGGCTTGCATTCTTGATAATGTTGGTGGTGATATTCTTTTCTGCGTGAAACAATGATGCTCCTTTAACAACAGTTAGGTGGCGGCTAGGGTAGGATTTTCATCCACTATTGTACCAATATGGAATGCACTAGATCCCATTTAATGACGCACATAACCAAACATAAAGAAGAGTAAATACAATAACATAATTTGATATTATGAATAATCGGTGCATTTATTACGATGGGATTCACTTCTTTTATATAGAGATGAAAATAATAGATACTTGTCCAAAACCCTAAAAACTAATAGTAACCTAAAAGCTCATTTTTTAGCCTAAGTGATTAAGGCGACTTTATTACAAAGGTAAGCCTTATGTTCTAAGGTGACTTTATTACAAAGTTAAGCCTAGATGTACAAGGCCATAAGCAACAAAAGACCTTAAACTCCACTTAATGCCCATAAACTGGATGAGGAGACTAAATCCGTGACACTGTAGAACGTGTTGGTAGAGGTTTGACAACCTATTCAGAAGACACGTCTCACTGATAGAAGGGAATTAGAGTCAATACATTACATAAAGAATGGAAGGAACTATAATTGTTTTGGGGCATTAATGTGAATGAGTTATACAATTAAACATAGTTCACACTACAATGAAAACACCACCTAGTAGAGATTTTAGTAGAGTTTTTTAGTGCAAAATTATCAAAAATACATTCCCTATTGATAAGGGAGGTTTTAGTGGATGTTCACCGTAAGTAAAAATTCTAGGCTGTTGGAGATTTTAATGGACGTTGGTTGGATTTTTTTTTTGTTCGTCTTTTGGCTAATGCACTTAAAATAATATGATGCATTGGTGTGTACATTTAGTACACATTGGTGCGTTTGCATTTATATACTTTGAAAACATGGATGTGTATTAGACATTTTTGATAGCATCAATGTGTTATATTTTTAAAGCATAGATGTGTATTAGATATTTTTGATAGTGTTAAGGAAAATGAAAGTACTCACAAAATTTGTGATAAACCCTTTTGTACCTTAACGATACCTTTTCTTTTCTTTTCTTGAACCATTTTTTTTTTGAAAATTAATATTTCATGCGATAAACTCTCCGATTACACCAAAAAATCGATGATTACATGTGTTTGATGCATATTGTTATTGGGATAACTCCACATACGATTCAATTATTCTTATCTTTTTTGACTATCTCCTTGCACACTTTTTTGTATGTCCCTCATCTCGTTTGTTGGCTTTAATTTTCTTAATCTTCTTAGAAAAAACATAATTAAAATTTGATTAATATTTATATAAAACTAAACATAGCATAAATATTAGTTGGGTATTTTTATGGATTGTATATACATATTATATAAAAATATTTTTAACAATAATGCTTTTGAATACTTCTTTTTTGTTATTGTAGGATTTTGCTATTGCAAATTTCATAGATATTTTGTTCCGAAAACATTTGATATAGTTTCAATATAACCTAATTTTTGGATTCATCATATTGATGTTTGTAATGTAAGTGAAAAGAATGTCTATACATATTTTCCACTATTTCCCTCATAGTCTTATAAAACTTCTCCCTCCACTGTTAACTTTCTGCACCACTCTAGATGCATTGAGGACCAATTCATTAACATTTACATCCTTCATAATTTTGTTCTTCATAAGAGGGCCTTTTATTTCCTCAGTATGGACCTCTACACAATATTCAACATATGTGAAATATAATGTTTGAAACTTGCGAGCTATTATTGTTAAGAAGTACATTATTAATAAAAAATTAAAAAAAATACTTCATGTTCATCATGTGTTTTGATCTACTTAGTTTCCCTGCTTGCAACGTTTCCTTTAAGCTTTACATTATTTTCCACTTAGGATATTTTCCAACTACATATCTAGGTGTTCCTCTCACTAAAGGGAGATTTTCAAATGAAGCTTATCTTATCGAGTTTTTTTCAAGAAATTAACTTGCATGATACAGGCTTAACTAATACACATCATTGACATGTTCAAATAAGTCAAATACATTACTTTTGTATTAAAACTCCAAATGGCTTTCCATTTTGTCTTGTTCGGACTTGCTTTCTTCACACACATTGCTATAAGTTTTCTTCTTGATCTTCTATCAGCCATATTGTATCAATAAAATCCTTAATAAAATATACAAATTATGAAATAGGTTTTACAAATTAAGTAGATAATTGTTGCCTAAAACTATTTTTAGGGTAATCATTATACATTATACAAACATACACACTAGTGGGTATATCTTTGTATGGAACATTGCATAGTTTGATACTCATCTACACAACTTTTATACATTGATATATTTGCAAGTTTTTACGCTAAGCAGTGCGCTCTTTATTAATAAAGACACTGGAGCTATATATTGTTCAATGCGCATAGTGAAGGCCACATTATTATTTTTTAATTTAACTAATAGGGCCAAGTGGTGCTTTCTTCAGTAATAAACACACAAATGCTATATACTGTTCAATGTGCATCACAAAGTCCATAAACCTTTTAAAAAAATAACATTGCCAAGCAGTGTACTCTATAGTAAGAATTGCATTGGTACATATTTATTGTGCAATGAACACTATACAACTTGGATTATTTTTTTTATAAACTTAACAAGGACATATGTTGGGAACCAATGCAATGAGGGGCTCTAATCTATAAAAATATTTTTTAAAAGGTCAACAAATGCCCAAAAATCCCCAAAAGACAAATCTCATTTTGAAAGGGAAAAATAGACTAAAACACTAGGGCCAAGGTTTACAAAGACATACAACAAAAATGAAGCAACAAGGCTAAGGTTTGCAACATTGAAGGCGAGTCTCAAATCCTTTCATGTTGTAGAAAACAATAATAAATATGAATTGAAATATAGAGAAAACTATGGAGGGGGACAAATGATGATATCAAATGCAGGGGAAAAATGATGATATCAAATGCAGGGGGAAAAATGATGATATCAAATGGTTGATTCTTTATATTTCTTATTCCACATTGATCCAAATTCAACAAGTTCTCCCTTTTTGTTTGCAATAAACCTAATTTTTATTTATATTTTGATTATTTTATTGAATTTACACTACCTTTTCACATACATTTGAATAATTAGGCATGAATGTTGTAGGATATTGATTTGGGATTGAATTGGGATACACATGGTATTCCACTAGTGCAAAAATTCCACAAGCTCTTATCCATAGCAAGATATTGCAACAAATGCTAGGCGAAAATGAAGAGCCACTTTATTTCACCAACTATGACATGCCATATTCTAGTAGCCATCTAGAGCCAACGATATTTCACTATAAATTAGATCTCTTTTATGAAACCCCATTAGTATGTGGTTGTTCTATATGTAAAGGGTTGAATGTGAACTCTCGATGTGTCACATTTTCCCATTATGTTAATCACTAACTACCCAAAGTTGATGGTTTGATACTTCCCACTATAGTCAAGGATCCAATAAGTGATATAGAAAAGATGCGTAATAACATTTCCATACGTTCATTTTTTGAAAATTTGGAAGCCAAATCCAATATGTTTCGTTTGAAATTGACTACCATGTCTCCTTTTGTTTAGGCAATTGATAGTTCCAGTGAGCCAGAGTATGATATCAATGCTACTCAAAACATCTCTATTAGGGGTTCTAAAATGTTGTATGAGATGAGAACAACAATGTTCAAGTACACACCAAGGTCATTTTAATGTTTGGAGGGTAGCGATGACTTATTTCTTCTTGTCCATATGCAAAGTAAATACCAAACTTGCTACAATTGTGCTTTGTATGGTGCTTCGATGTCTTCCATACTTGTGCTCAATGTTGGGACCAAATTCTCCTTTTGTAGTAATAATTACATGGTTCTCGAGTCCAAAATAGTCGTTGCAAATATTGGGTTGTTTATCATTTCACATGTGTTCATTCCTCCCAAACAATTAATAGACTTATGCCATTTGTGGTCCTCTGAATGGTATGATTACTAGAGTATTGTTGAATACAAATATATCATTTCCATGTATGGTACATGCATGAATGGTTATGCTTCCAAAAACTTTAACATAAAGAATCTGTTATATATTGATGGTTGTCCACGTACTCAGGGCAACATTGCAAGGTTCATAAATAGCTGTAGGTACTCATTGTTCATTTGACGAGCGATCCAATGAAAAAACATTCTTTAACATAGTTACCTACTTGAAAGTAACTATGACCTAAAAATGAGAACTCTATCCCTAAAAGCCCATATTTCTAGGTCAAAAACATCAAAATTAATGTTTGAATTAAAAAGTAGCACTCCCAAATCAACATTTTATTTTCTTAGGGTTGAAATTACAACAATATGCAAACATATCCCTAACATTTTGCAATGTTGTGGATCGAAACCTTAAAATCAACCCCTATATCGAAAAGTGATGTTCTTAAAATCACTTCCTCTTTTTTTAGGGTTAAAATTACAACCTTTTGCAACCATGGCCTTAACACTATGTAATATTATGAGCCAAATCCTTAAAATCAATCATCGAATTGAAAAATAGTGTTCTTAGAATCATCCCATTTTTTGTGGGTTAAAATTATAACCTTTTGCAACTGTGGCCTTAACACTTTGTATTGTGGAAAACCCAAACCTTAAAATCAACCCCAAATCGAAAAGTGCTGCTACAAGTTCAATCACATTCTTTTTTTGGGTTAAAATGACAACCTTGGTCTTGTCACGTTATATCGTTATGAACCAAAACATTCAAATAAACCCTCAAATCGAATAAAAAAATGGTGGTGCTAGTAGCATTTTCTTTTTCCTTTTTGGGTTGAAATTACAACTTGTTTTAAATCACGACTTTCATAGAAGATCACGTTGCAATCGACATTTAAAAATCAACACTTGGATTCAAAAGAGGTGTTACCAATAGTACCTTTTTTTTCACTTTTATTTATATATATGTTTTTTGCGGTGCTAGAATTACAACATTTTTGAGACCATGGCTTAAAAACCCAGTTTTGTTGCAAACAAAATCATAAATAAAAAACGAAAAGAGAGAAAATACCCCCAAAAACAATTTTTTGTTTTTAAATAAAAAAACTAATAAAAAATGACAAAAATAAATAAATTAAAAAAACATAATAAAGAAATTAACTAAAAAAAAGATTGGGGGAGGGGACGATTCTTGGAATAGCCCCTTCCCCATTTCTCCTCTCCCTCACTCTAATTGTCCTCATCGCCCCCACCATCCCTAAATTAGTGGTAGGTTTAACATGTTGCTCATTTGAGGGGTGGGTTTATGGGAGATCAACTAAAAAAATATATTGGGGGAGGGATGATTCTTGGAATAGCCCCTCTCCTCTCTCTAATTGCCCCCATCACCCCTGCCATCCCTAAAGTAGTGGTTGGCTTAACATGTTGTTCATTTGGTGGTGGGGAGGGGAGAGGGTGTATGGGAGGAGTGGTAACAGAGAGGAGAGGGGCAATTTAATTGAGAAATGGAATATTCTTTTAATAATTTAATTTTAATTTTTCAAATTATTATTATTATTATAAAATCGTTTAAAATTGTTTTTTTTAAACATTGGGTTAAATTATTATTATTTTTTTTTTTCAATTATTTTTTTGGTTTTTTTAAAGAAGGGTGAGGATGGGCCTCTACATATATATTTTTAATTTTAATTTTTTTTATAACTGTTTTTAATCTATGTTCTTTTTGTCGAGTGGTGACAACACATACCTTGTAGTTACATTTGTGGTTAGTTCCTCAAGCGTTTGGATTTCCATGTCTGAAAAACGCTTGAGTATTTTCTTGCTTAAATATTGAAGCTTGTGAGGTGCTTCTTTAGACTTGTAACCATTTCTCCACTGTTGGTTGAGCAATAAAGGATATCATTTCCCCCTTTCTGTTCATGTTTGTTGTATGCATTATTAATCTTTTTTTCTCTGTTTTATATTAATTCATTTTTGTAGGATCGATCCCAACAAGTGGTATCAAAGTCGAGTTGACTGGCCGTGTGAGAGATTAGGCACGTTGAGTCGTAGCCCTAGATGTTGAGACTGTGAAGAAGGATGAAATAGTCCATTTTGGTGGAGGTCATAGAGGTTGAGAAGGAGAAACTCACATGTGGAGTAATTGAGGGTTGTTGGGTCAAGAACTACTGGCCAAGAGAGATCGCGTGTAGAGAAGGAAGAAATACCATTGGTACATGCTGGTAAGCCGAGTCGAGAGGGGGGGGGGGTGTTTATGGGAGGGGCGGTAACAGAGAGGAGAGGGGCAATTTAATTGAGAAATGGAATATTCTTTTAATAATTTAATTTTAATTTTTCAAATTATTATTATTATAAAATTCGTTTAAAATTGTGTTTTTTTAAACATTGGGTTAAATTATTGTTATTATTATTTTTTCAATTATTTTTTTGGTTTTTTTAAAGAAGGGTGAGGATGGGTCTCTGCATATGTATTTTTATTTTTTAAACTTTTTTTATAACTGTTTTTAATCTATGTTCTTTTTGTTGGGTGGTGACAACACATAGATTGTACTTACATTTGTGGTTGGTTCCTCAAGCGTTTGGATTTCCATATGTCTGAAAAATGCTTGAGTATTTTGTTGCTTAAATATTGAAGCCCGTGAGGTGCTTCTTGAGACTTGTAACCATTTCTCCACTGTTCGCTAAGCAATAAAGGATATCATTTCCCCCTTTCTGTTCATGTTTGTTGTATGCATTATTATTCCTTTTTTCTCTGTTCTATATTAATTCATTTTTGTAGGATCGATCCCAACAAGTGGTATCAAAGTTGAGTTGACTAACCGTGTGAGAGATTATGCATGCCGAGTCATAGCCCTAGCCGTTGAGACTGCACAGAAGGATGAAATAGTCCGTTTTGGTGGAGGTCACAGAGGTTGAGAAAGAGAAATTCATGTGTGGAGTAATTAAGGGTTGCTGGGTCAAGAAAGGCTGGCCAAAAGAGATCACGTGCATAGGAGAAGGAAGAAATACCACTGGTACATGCTGGTAAGCCGAGCCGAGCATGGTGGGGAGGAGCGTGGACCACCTGAAAGTGGGAAAGGTGCGAACTGCATGCATGTAGGGGGTGAAAGTGAGATTTTCAACCCTGAGAAAAATGTTAATGGATTGAAATGTGTTGGACAAAATAATAAGGCAGCCGTTGGAGGCGAAAAACTACAAAACAATAAGACAAGTGTAGGTGACAAAGGTTGAGCATCAAAGAAATAGAGTGCTGTGAGACTGTTATGTCTGATTCATTATCGTCACTGTTTTTGAGGTTGGATGAGACGAAAGCAAGCCATGCTCTGAGCATGACGTGCTATCGATCTGTGGCAGGTGATACAAAATGGAAGATGCCGTGATGCCTGCTTTTGTGGCTGGCAACGATGGGGTTTTTGCAATGATCAAGAGGGATATATCTTGTTGTTACTATAGTTTTCAATAGGTCAAAGATGCAGTACCATTGAGGAAAAAAAGAATGCCGTTGTACCCATGGCCACGTGTGGCTCGCAGAGCAAGAATCCCCCAAATGATGAAAAAAAACCCAGCCTATTTTGACTGGGAATGGATGTTGTCAGTCAATATCCAAAAAGATAACAAAGAATAGGATCGAGGGAATGAGTTTGATTCCTAGGGAGGATAACAAAAAACAGATATATGTGGAGAATAAAAACAATGTCATTGAAGAAGCCGTTCACATTTCTACTCAGAAAGAGTCAGAGGGTTTGCAAGAGGGTAATGGTGTTCCAGTTGGGAGAGACACAAGGTTTGCGCCTGCAACTCATTCAATTGATGAAGCTAACGACAGACTAAACACAGGTTTGGATAGGGAAAGTGATAAACATTTCTCTAAAATATGATTCAGTTGTAGGGGCGAGATATGGTATTAGGCGGCACATGATGCAATGACGGTAGCAATGGAGATGGTGATGATCTCGAGGTAAATATTGTGGAGTGAAAGGAGGACGTTTTGCATAGATGGAAGCTCCGGTGTGAGGTAGAGGACTTGGTTTCCCATTTAGATGGCAAGACGAAGGTTCAAATGCAAAGTTCAAGGTGGAGTTGACAATTCTTTTTGAATTACATGTAAATGGGCATACAACTGTAATAATGGGTTAGGCATGCATACTCTGGGCTTCAAATTTCACCGATAAGTATAAACATAGACCTAGGTGATAGGGCGGAGCATGCGGTATTCCCAGATACCCAGATTTTGAGGGAAGTTTGGATAATTTTGGTCATGGAAAGGGGGGGGGGGTTAGGTCAAGAGTCGTGGTTTTGAGCACATAGTTTTGGTATCACATGGTTTTAGAGCCCATGGATTGCACACTCCATTGAAATTAGCTAGGAGGTGAGGGGTGAGGGCTCACTTGGCTGGCTTGGATGGATTTAGTCAAAGAAGTATATCTCTGTTGGTTATAGTGATGGAAATAAGGAACGTAGATTGTGGGATCCTACTGCCCACAAAATCATCATTTGCAGAGATATGTACATGGAACAATAAGAAGTTGTCCAGGATCACAAAGGGAGATTTGTTTGAAAACTCAGGGAATCATTGTATGGCCTAAGGTAACTAGGCAATGGTACAAGATGGGTGATTCCTTCACGGTGAGCCGAAATTTCTTAATAAGTGAGTATGATCATTATGTTTATGGAATATTCATTATCTTGGTGTTATGTTGATGATATGATTGATGTAAGCAAATCATGGTTGAGGTCAATAAATTAAAGTCTTAGTTGGTCAGGATGTTTCAGATAAAGGATCCAAGATCAACAAAACAAATATTGGGCATAAAAGTATACAGAGACATGAAGAATGGTAAGTTGTGGTTGTCACAAGTCTATGGAGAAGATACTGATGAGGTTCAATATGAACATTGTGAAACCGATAAATATCCCTTTATCTTTCCATTGTAATATTTCTTCAAGTTTATGTCCTGATAGTAAGGAAGAAAAGGATTGTATGCCTCATGTACCTTATGGAAGTACAATAGGAAGGATGATGTCTACGATGGAATGTTCAAATAATTCACATGCAGTTGGTGTTGTCAGTGGACACATGGAAAAACCAAGTAAAGAACATTGGAAATGGGTGCTTCAGTTTCTAAGAGGCACGAGTATCACCTAGAATGGTTGTAGTGATTTAGCCCATGGTTATGTTGATTCAAAGGAGGTGGAGTGTTCCATACTGGAGAAAAATGTGCAAACATGTTCACACAACTAGTATTGTGAGAGAAGCTGTGGTGGTTTTTGGCTTCTCTTAGCTTGCATGAATTTTGATGATTGATTTGTTAGGAAAGGTATCAAGAAAATTGTTGTCAAGGTGGAAATTGTTGGGTGGTGACAACACACACCTTGCAGTTACATTCATGGTTGGTTCCTCAAGTGTTTGTCTTTCCATATGCTTGAAAAACACTTGAGAATTTTCTTTCTTAAATATTGAATCCCGTGAGGTGCTTCTTAAGACTTGTAACCATTTTCTCACTGTTGACTGAGCAATAAAGGATATCATTACCCCCTTTTTGTTCGTGTTTGATGTATGCTTTTTTATTCCTTTTTTCTCTATTCTATATTAATTCTTTTCTGCAGGCTCGATCCCAACAATTTCCTTTTTTTTTTTAATGATTTTGTTTGTAACAATATTGAGTTTTTAAGCCATATTTTAAAAATGTTGTAATTTTAACCTCCTCAAAAAATACTGCCATTGTTATCACTTCTTTTCTATTTTGGGGTTGATCTTAAAGTTTTGGTTGCAATGATACTAGTTGTTGAGGCCATGGTTTCAAAGAAGTTGTAAACTTTACCTTAAAAGAAAAATGGGGTGCTACAAGTATCTTTTTTTTTGATTTGAGGGTTGATTTTAAGGTTTTGGTTCACAACGATACAAGGTTTTAAGACTATGGTTGCAAAATGTTGTAATTTTAATTCTAAAAAAAAGGGGTTCATTCTACAAGCACCACTTTTTTTATTCGGGGGTTAATTTTAAGGTTTTGGTTTGTAACATTATAGGGTGTTAAGGCCATGGAAGTAAAAAGTTGTAATTTTAACCCTAAAAATTGGTGATTCTAAGAGCACCACTTTTCGATTTGAGGGTTGATTTTAAGGTTTTGGTTCACAACATTATGGGGTGTTAAGGCCATGGTTATTAACTCCAAAAAAAGGGGTGATTTTGAGAACACCATTTTTTGATTTGGGTTTAAAAACAACAACTAAATGTGACCTCTAAAAAAATGAGAACTTTGGAGGGTTCTCATGAACTCTACCATGAGACAACCCTTTGGGGCATACGAAAAATATCATTGAGTGATAATATTTTTCAGTTTTCAATGAAATTAATTTAAATTTATTGTTTAATTTAACATTTGTTGTATAAAACGGTTGGTTGCATGTGTATGGATTTTTTTTCTTCATGTTTTTAATAAATGTTTGGTCTAATGTTTAAACATACTAATTACATTATGTTTACTAATATATTTGATTTAATGTTCAATATTTTTGCAATTATGATTTGGACGACAAGTGACATGTTTACCATCTATTGGTGCACTTTACTACGATGTCAACTTGAGAGAAGGATACTAAATGAGCACAACTTGGAGATGAAGCATACTAAGCATGGTTGAATCAACTCCCTATTCAATTCCCATTACCTCCCTTGTCACCAATTCATAATGTTTATAGTAACACCAATTCTTCACATGTTGGAGACGAAGATAATGATACAAAGATTGGTATGGTCGATGATTTTTTACATGACACTCATTCCATGGAGGGAATGTTGTTAAATGCATTTCAACAAGATGAACTAGAGGATGATGTTCATATTGTTGATACATTTTTTGAAAGCTTGAAATTTGCTTCCACCACCCCTCTCTTTGGACATGGTTCAAGGCTTACCCGACTAGGGACAATAATGTTACTGTACAACTTGAAAGCAATGTATGGTATGTTAAACACATGTTTCTCAACACCACTAAGGTATTTAACCATTAAGTCCCTTATATTTTAGTGAATCTTATCACACAATTAGCAATGAAAAAAGATTTTATGCATGCTTAATGAGAATGTACATTTATATTGCCAACTAATTGTAGGTTATTTAAAGATAAGGTATTTCATGGTTGTGGGATGGAGTGTTATCTTCCACACATAGGTTCTATTCCCATAAGTGACATATTGAGCTCACAATGAGCATATTATTGTAATGACTTTGAGCCATGTTGATAGCTTGAAAAATTCTTGCTAACAATAGGGGATCATCACCCGATCAAAGCCCCAATTAGACTTATACTTTTTTGGTATGGTGATGTCCACTAGTATGTGGGCGGATTAAATCTAAATTATACAAATCAAATGAAATCTATCTTATCCTACATCTAATTCCCTGTCCTAATTAAGAAAAAACATTCTTTAGATATCGAGAAAAATAAATTACTTTAGACCTGGCATAGTTCATAATTAAAGTAATAATTAAGTAAAAATGTTAAACATAACTTATAGAATATTACATTAACATTTAGACATCCGTAATCAACCAAAAGAAAAATGACAAAGCAATCTATGTAAGGAAAATAATTCCTATTACTAAAGATTCATATCATAAGACATTTATAGGCAATTAAAAGAGGAATCTTATTACAAAACCAAGAATGATTTCTAATGGTATACAACCTTCAAATCTGTTATTAAATTTAAATAATAATATACAAAAATTCAATTACAATTTTTACAGCTAAATAGAAAAAAACTCTTGCTTCAAAACAGAGAAATCTAACCTTTTCACGAGAAATTCTAACTGTTGTGATTAATAAAATACTACAAACACTGTACTATCAGCCCTTCAAACCATATGAATAATTTTTTTTTTCTTCCAAATGAATAAAATTTAAGTTTTTTTTTTACTTTGTAATAAAAACAAATTGAATTTTGGTCACCCTTAATCTGCACGCCAAAAAACAATCATTAAATAAAAACAAATAAGAGAAAATAAAATTCACACCAAAAACCAATCTCTGCTACGGACTCTCCTTCTCTGCGACCTGGTATCAAATAGGACCTCTGCGTTCTCGATGAAATAATCTCATGTAAAATCGTGGCAACTTCATCCTTCTGCACAGTTGGATTAAAAAAAAGCTCTCATCACAATTTTATAAGTGGAAATTGGTATCATAATTGACCTTTCAAGTGGAGCAATAAAATTTGCAAAATGACGAAATTCTCACATATTTTTCTTTAACCTTTATGACTACTAATTCACATGAAGCCAAGCATATATTTCACTTGGGATTGGGATTTGTTGTTACCCTAATAATGTATTTTTAACTATTATGTATAATAGTTATGATTTTAATGTTTTTTTTTGAGTTATCACTATGAAGAAGAATAATGATATTCATGAATGAATAAATAATATTGTAAGAATTATTTTTAAACCAATGTAAGAGTCTTGAAAAAATTGATACTTCACTCAAATTGAAAACTATTTGCTCTTCTCTAATATTTAACACATATTATTTTAAGAAGCTGATTATCTTTTTTAAAATTTAATTTTTAATTGAATTATTTTAATCTGCCAAAATGTCAAGTTAATTCTTTTATGCAGTGAAGATCAAATCTTGATGAAAGTGTCGAAACATTATGATAACCCATTTTTATGCAAATAGAGATATGAAACCATTTTGAGTAAGTCTAGATGAGCATGTAAACAATATTGAATGATAAAAAAACAAATATATTCAAATGGCACGACCATTATGCATGTGAGAAAAATGCGACAAAATAACAAGTTTTCATGATGCAACAATCTCATCACCGTAATCATAATCATTAAACTAGATGCATGCATGTAATTTCATTAACAACTTTATTCCAACAACATTGCATCACCAAGTCATCATCCCATGAAAGATAAACAAGAAATAATTAAAGATTAGAAGCATGTAAAACTAGACAACCAAGAAAGGAAAACCATCAAACTATCCCCTCAAATCAAGTGAAATAAAATCAAATACAAAAAAAGGAAGTAATTTACAAAATTTAATGGAGGGTCCCTTTAGTTTTGCTAAAAATTAAGGGGATTTGTTGAGGGCTCAATAATCCCCCATTGTTGACGACCTTGTGCCCTAAAGAACCTAGGGTTTTACCTGGGTACCATCCTCAAAATGAGGGGGAGTACTTGGGGGTTTTCCTCGGGCATTGTATCCTGGAAAAGAAAGGTACTTCCAAGTAATAATGTCATGCTCGACAACTGAGAGGAGACAAAGAAATTATTGAAAAGGTTGGGTATTGAGTACATATTATATCACACTTGTTCGAATGATTGTATTCTTTAGAGAGGTGAATATGTGGACAAAGGTCCAAAATGTGGGCATGATATGTACTAAAAATAAAAATAATGATAAGGCATATGATCCTCCTTGTAAGATATCGAGCCACATGTCTATAATCCTAAAGATACAAATGAAATTTCATTACAAAGAATTATCCATGTTGTGGGGGTGGCATGGATCACATATAAGTGAACCAAGAGTTATGCAGATCTTAACAAATTCGATAACCATGAAGCATATAGACAATACATGGATCGATAAATTCAAGGATGAGGTAGGAAGCTTTCAATTGAGCATAGCCATGGGTGGAGTTAACCCGTATTATTTTCAAAACACCAACTATTTTATTTGGCTTGTGGTAGTAATCAATATCAATATATTCCCATGGTTGTTCATGAAAAATGAACATTTAGTATGTTGGCTCTTATAATTATTAGTAGAAGACAAGTGAAGAGAATGGATGTTTACCTCCAACCGTTGATCGATGAATTGAAGCAAATATGGGTGAGGATACAAATATAAGATGTATCAAGACCTATCCTATAAAAGAGACATTTTACAATGTATGACATATCTACGTGCACCACACACAATTATCCAGGACTAGAACTTTCTCTCTAGTAAGCATGTTGGTGGATTTTTTTATATCCATAACAGTATTTGGCATACTTAATTTGGTGCACTTGTCTTCTTTGGCATGTGTTTCATATGCAATAATATCGCAGGTCTTGTAACAAAAGGGTATCATGGATGTAAATGTTGTGAACCTTCTATAAAAGTAAGGTGGTTCTACCACAACCATTGAAAGTGAGAATAGTGAGTTGTGAAATAACCTCTAGATCCATTTTGTTTTCTTTCACTCCTACAATCCCTATGATCCAATCCACTTGATGGCTTCCCAACTTACTAGTAGTAGGAAGGTGAGCTCTTAGTGATCTCCCTAGCTTCATGTGTTTGGATAAGCCAATGGATGAACTCTAGATTTTGTATGTGAGCATTGATTTTGAGTAGCTCTAATTGTCAGTTCAATCTAAGAGATAGGGCTTTAATAAGCGACAACAAATGAGGAGAGGGTATTAGGTACACCAAATTGTAGGAGATCCATGGATCACAAACACTCCCCATGGCCTTGAAGAACTAAATATGACTCAACCTTTATACATATCCTTTGTAGATCAACCTGCCCCTTATTCTCTTTTATTTTTCATTTTGTAAAGTAGATTTCTCCCTAATATGAAATCCAATGCATAATCGCACAAGGGTATTCCACCAAGAAGGACACCCTTAGAGAAGAGCTACAAACATTTTCAATGGTAAATTAGAGAGATTCTAGAGACTCAAAGCAATGACATTGACATATTGGCTTAGGGCATATGAAACAAAGAATTTTGAGAATGATATTGCATAATTTAATGGGGACATATGTTTGATGATCTTGAATTTTTCGACATCTATGTTGAAATTTTTTCCATTAGGATGAAAAACAAATCTATATTGTATTGGCTTTCATCATTGGGAGCATTTTAAGAATGCCCACTTACTAGATCCCATGCATATATTAAAAAACGTTTCATCCTTTTTATGGAGGCACATTGGGTATTTGAAGAGATCTTATTTCTTCGAGTACTAAAAAGAAACATTAACCAGGAAAATAAAGTAGGGGAGAGGTTGGTCCCTCTTGGTCTTTTAAAGAAGGTGACATCCCATGGATTTTGAAGAAAGATAATTTGTTTTTAGCGAAGGATGTTATTTTGGGTGGGAAGGCACCTTATTTATACAGGTTGACTAACTCTCACCTTATTTATACGATGAATACTGAAATTATTTACGAATATTCAGATCCAAGTTCCTCACCATGTTACATTCAACTTTGAGGATATGATTCTTTGCTTTTGATGGATTAACATATTCATTATATTTTTGTGCTACGATACACAATGGTGTTCAATATCATTGATCTTTGTAGTAATTGAAAGCAAGGTTTTGTTGTTGAAATGTTTTCCCTTGTAACAAATTATGATGTAATTGTATAAATGTGATTTAGGTTGGTGAGTCGATATGTTTGGGGTGAAGATCCCATATTGATTAATATGGCTGAGGGTTGAACTATACATTATGTACATTGAAATAATTAATAAAATAATAATCATTTGTTGCGATACAATAGGGACGATAACAACATGGGGATATTATTCCACAAGAGAGGGGGGAATCCAAGGGAAACCCATGTCTATTAAACCCAAACCATCTTTCTAAAATGATCATTTTGTATAAACCATCTAATTTTTCCTTTTGAGTGTATCAAATCCCAATCATTAAACACATGTAAGAGGGTGGGTGGAAGGATTCACATCCCATAGTTATTAAGAGCATGGAGCTGAAGTACAATCACCAACCTTGCTGTGCTTGAGGAGAACCATTATTGGGATGTGTATGTTGGAATTGTGGCTTGTGTGCTTGCAAAAAAGGGCTGTGTGCCTATGGTGTATTTGATTGTTGAGGAAATGGTTTCAAATCCTTGTGAAGGATATTGTAAGCACTCTTGGAGCAACCGGGAGTTCATGTAGTCCCCAGTTGGGAGATTCTTGGCCAACTGAGTGCACTAGAGCCCTGAAGGGAAGAGGGAAGGCCCGAGGGACTATGTGTAGTGAAGGGGGATCCCATTCCTTGGGTTGTGTAGGTTATGGGGAAGATGAATGGTGGATTGGAACTGTTGTTGGAGTAGAGCCCAGGTTTTTGGGCATCTAATTATGGAGAATTGACAACCAAGAGGGTCAGACCTCCTTGTAAACTCATAGCCTCAACTCGGTGGTGGATTGTTGTTGAGATAAAATGAACAAAAAAACTATGGCTAGGAGGAATGCCCCTTGTACACAACCAATTGGTTATTCTATAAATAGATAATTTTTTTGTTATATTTATTATGATTATTCCACTCTGTAAATGAATATTTGAATGTCGTGTTTTATTTATTGAATGGTTGCATTCATGTTTTAAAATATGTTGTTAATTGCATGTTAAATTATGGACCTATTGCCCCCTTTTTTATTTTATATGTATGGGGCATTTTAAATTTTGTTTTAGCATGCAAGTATGTTGCAATCTGGTATCAAAGATTCTGGTTCAATATCAAACCCGTATGGGCCAAGGACCAATGCAAATTGGGTAAATTCGCTGTTGTAGAGTTTAAACTATGATGGTTTGGGGGAATTTGTGAAGCCAGAGTGAAATCCCCCGATCTATAACCAAATTCAAGTTGAATTTCCCTCAGAACTGTCAAATAGATAATCAAGGGCATCATTCTACAAGCTGCAGAGATAAAATTCAATTGGGAAGGTCAGATTTTGTGTTTTAATGGCGACTGAAAAGTTGTAGAATTGACAATCTAGATCATTTTGAAATTAAGAATCAACGATCGAGATTCATTTGTAGGATTGGAGAAGTTCAACAAAGTTTGAAGAGTTAATAAACCGACAATTGAGATCACCCCAATCTTGAAGATCGATGGTCCAGATCCAACATGGGCTTGGACAAAAAATTCTAAGTCTATAGGCTTGTAGAAGGTTTTGGTGATATCTTTTCAGAAAATTTTACCGATAGGATTGCAAAAGGTTTTGGCGATGAGATTTTTGGGAAATTTTGAGGATAGGTTTGCAGAAGGTTTTGGTGGTGGCTTTTAGATTTTTTTTTATTGATAGGCTTGCGAAAGGTTTTGGCAATGGGATTTTCGAGAAATTTTCTGATAGGCTTGCAGAAGGTTTTGGTGATGGATTTTCAGTAAAAATTTCATCTTCAAACCTATCATTTGTATATCGCTAATATGACACCACTTATCCAACATGTTTGGATACTAGATTTTTAGGATCATGCTTGCGGTACCTTCCTCTCAAGAACCTATACTCCATGTGACTGAGGCCTTCTTGCTTTTCTTGTGTGGTGTCTTTCACAAAGTAATATCCCACCTAGAAGCCATATGGAATGAAATCTCTCTTCTTGTATTTAACTAATGAAACTTTAAAACCTTGCAAAATGGTTTGATAATAGATTTCTCCCAAGACTAATCGGTCTAGTAAATAGGCTGGCAGCAAATGTGGAGCTCCAATGGCTCCAAAAATTCTAATATAAGTACTCTTCTCTTCTAGGTACCAGTTTCCAATTGGGGAGATTATCTTTTTGGTTGACTTAGAAAGCCTTGGGCACTCTTGTTTGAACACAATGAAGTATAATCTAGCCAAAAAATCATCACATATCACGATATAAGATTTCTTGTACCTATTCTCCCATAGGGTACTAAAATATACATGCACATGTAACTCCACTACATGCCTATCATGGTATAAGATTTCTTGTACCTATTCTCCCATAGGGTACTAAAATATACATGCACATGTAACTCCACTACATTCCATATCAAACCCATTTCTGAAAAGATATTTCTGGCACAGATTACATCTAGCAAATAAGATGCCATATAGAAGGACGATCCTGGTACTTAATTGCTTGGATATGATGGCTCCCCAATTGAAGATACTTCCCAACACTCCTGTTGTGTAGGCTAGGGGCACCCATGCTTCAAAAAACTTAGAGCACCATTTCTCCATCTATAACCAATAGATCAATGCCATCAAAAACATGTAGGACTCTCTTAGGTTCATTAGCATACATATATCTTAATGAATTGGATTGAATAATGGTGGATTCCTTCGGTTTCTCTGTTTTTATTTTCATATATATATATTAGAGAAATAAAACACTTGAAGGGTTTCTACATCTGAGAGGTTTCCCACATAATTGAAGATGATAAATCTAGAGTTAAAATGAATCTATGTTGATATACATTATTCTGAATAAAACATTTACCGTTCTCCATATAAATCTAAAACCCAAACATCAAATAAGCTTTCTTTTGATTGTATGCCAGAATAAAGCCAGTCTTCAAACCTTTTCTTTAAATGGTTCAAATTTTGTACTTGGAATCTAGCATCCTCCTCTGCAAATGGAGACTGCTGATGATACATGATATGCTCATCAACTGGTGTGTAGCTAGTGCTAAATTTCCCCTCAACTGGTTGCTAATGTAATCCACTCGGTTTCCGTACTCATCATAGGCCCAAGGAACTTGCACGGGATGATGATTTTCCAAATATTTCTCTGGAAAACTGTTAGGATTTACCTCACGAGCTCCGGGCATAGAATCCATGTGATCCAGAACAGTGCCTGACTGTGATGTAGAAACGAAATCATGAGAAAATCGTGGGCTGAGGCATAAAAAAAAGGGAATTCTGTTCATGACCATTGTATAACCCTTGGTATAGTTCATTGCCAATCTGTAAATACTGGAGTAGCTCTGCTTGCCTACCCAAAGGATGCAGAAAGGTATTCTTTTGCCTTGAATTGGAACTGCCAAGTTCATGATAATGTACAGATCTTTGTACATGTGCTCTTGATCATCGTGAACCCCAGCAGAACTGTGCCCAGCAGCCTGGTGATATAGTAGTGGCTTCTGTTGTGCTGAACGCAAGCTGGGGAATTCATATCGAACTCATGCAATGAAAGATTGAAATTTCGCCCATTATCATTGCCCCCAGGAACAATTCCAGATTGGACATTTACATGCAGCTGCTATGTTGAAACTGCCAACTAATTTTCTATGCTGATGCAAGCACACTGTATCAACTAAAAATAGAGTGTGAATGCATGCATATTATTGTGATCAGTTTATGTAACTGGTGAATGCATGCATATTATTGTGATCAGTTTATGTAACTGGTGGATCAGGTTGTAACTAGTTTAACAGATTTTATATATCTAGCATACCTTTATAGGTGTGGGCAAGCACTGTAGCGTAGTCCAGTGCCTGGGAAAAGAGTGAGAGGATGGTTATAAATCTGTATAAATTTACAAGAATCACTATCTTTTGTAGTTCAAAATCTATCTCTAAATACAGTAATAAGAATACCCATTATTATTGCCCCATGATTTTTTCCCTTAATTTATTACTTTATCATTAAAATCCTGTTGAGTTTATGCTTCCGCTGCAGAACATGCTCAACTTACTGCAGATTTCCACGGAATTCAACTTGTGTCATAAATGTATCCACCTGATTTTCTTTGTATTGTGTGTTGATTAATATTCCCGAATGAATCTCACTGACGATATCAGATTGCCCTTTCAAAGGAAATTCAAACCCAGGCACTGTAGGAATTTCATGATAATATTCATGCTGGGGAGGTGGGATATTAGTAAGCACATGCGAATGATGACTGCTAATATCAGATCGCTGCTCTTGATCGGGAAATTCAAATGGCGCACCTGCTGCTGATGAAGACTGTTAACCTCAGGTCGCCCTTTCAGAGGAAATTCGAATCTTCCGATCTCAAATCTTACTTTTGAAGTAAATTCAGCTCCTGATAACGACATACAGCTCAGTAAATTCATGTTCATGGCAGACATACTGATAACGAATATTTCCGGTCCTTTCAAAGACAATTCACCCCGACCGGACCGACTTATTATATAAATAATAAAATTATACTTTTAATGTTTGATAAAATCGATAATGAACCAATATCATTGATCATAAGATCGTTATATAGTTTTTTTTTTTTATTGTTAAAATATAATTTTTAAGGTCAAACATCGTATAATATCATTTTTTAATTTATATAATATATGAGATATAGATTGAATTTTAAAAATTATATTATAATTACAATAAAATATATATTTTATATATTTAAATATTTTTATAAAAAAATTTAAATTTAATGAGATTTTCATGAAATTGTCTCTTATCTTATTACCATCCTTGTCCCTTATCATCTTACCAACCTTGTCTCCCTTATCTGGTTGCACATCAACAACTCTTTGAGGACTTGAAATTGTGGAAATTCTTATCATCTTACCAACCTTGTCTCCCTTTGCACATCAACAACTCTGTGAAGACTTGAAATTGTGGAAATTCTGCCCTCTCACAATTTTATTTTTTATTTTTTTTAAAATTACTTTTCTTTAAAAATAAAAATTTGTACTATGTACTTGGCATCATTAAATACTTTCCACCATACATAACGTTACCACTCATCCATTTGTACTATGTACTTGGCATCATTAAATACTTTCCACCATACATAACGTTACCACTCATCCATTACCAAAAAGGGGCCATTCTTAATCCACCCTATTAGTCTCGAGTCAATGAGTGAATATTTTTTATTTTTTTTTAAAATTACTTTTCTTTAAAAATAAAAATTTGTACTATGTACTTGGCATCATTAAGTACTTTCCACCATACATAACGTTACCACTCATCCATTACCAAAAAGGGGCCATTCTTAATCCACCCTATTAGTCTCAAGTCAATGAGTGAACGTGGACTGCACTAGATCACGTTTACCCATCTCACTTTCATTGGGGTGAGGTCCTAAATCTTTTTTGTGAGGGGTTTAAATCGTTTTTTAGAACAATAATTCAAAATTTAGAAAAAAAATATGTAATTTTTTAAAATTAATTGTTATTTTTGAAGGATAATAAATATCATAAAATGTTAAAAGAAAGGTAAGATTTTCAATAATTCATCAATGCTCTCATTTACAAGGTTTGGTTGTTCTATTAACATTGGTTCATCACATAATATTTAGTTAGACATCTAAAAACTAAAATCATATCTATTCTAGTTGGCTCTTATCTATTCTCTGATACCATGTACCATTCCACAACATTAAATCCATCACATAGCTCACACGTAGATTAGTATCATACCATTGTATTGGTGTATGCACTTTTTTGTATGTCACTTAATGAAATCTTCCCAAAGAAACTTATACACCTTGTTTTTGTAAATCTTCACTTGAATTCATGTGTTATGAACATTGTTGATTCTTGTCAATATGGAAATTGACAAGACATTTAGTTTACATACTTCATGTTTTTGAATCCTACACTCGCCAAAATCCCATGTCCTTTGTTATCTTTGCCTCCAACACTTCCATAATGCCATTTCCTTTGTGATCTTTGCCTCCACTCCTAGCTCTATAACAAAAGGAGTTAGTCATAGGTTATGGCTATAAATTGCAATGACATTGAGATCTTATTAGTAGGATTAATTATGAATGAGTTGTTGAATTTCAATTTGAAGAGAAAACAATAGACGATGAGAAAATCAGGGAAATTAGGTCATCTTTTTTTCTTCTTCTTCATGTTCACATATTTCAGCTCACTAATAGAATCAAACATGTTGATTCATGACTATTTTTTTGCATTCAAAAGTCTATGTGTATATCTAAAAATTCATGGCATGGTTATAGCTTTGGCATTTAATACGATTATTATTTCAACACATTGGTGGGCCTCTCAACCACTTAGTATGTAATTCATGCCATCCACACTAATACAAAAGATAATGGGAACAAAAAACAACTAAGAATTGAAAGTAAATCTCTCAACAATCCACCAATTTTGTACAAGTTTGGTCAAGCCCATCATAAAAATAATGCATAGTTTTTCCTTGCTTCACATAAAACTATTTAAAGATTATGTTGGGATTAAAAATTCTATTAAACTTGGTGAAATTTTCTAACTTGGATGTTCTTGATTAAGTTTAGATATGAACTCGCACAAAATGAACCTTATCAACATCACACAACTCACAATTGGGATTACAACAATGAGAATTTTGATTCTATTCATTTAGTTTATAACATCATCAAATCCTCACTTCTATGTTCTCCAAAATGATCATTCTCCTTTTCTCGATTCCATGCATATTTATCTATCACACTCTTTCACTTTCTTCTTCTTGTTTCTAGCAACATTGACATAAATGTGATGATACTTGCAAATATTTTGAGAATGCCCCATGGCTCTCTTACCCGTAGCCTCGTCCCAAGCCTGAGATCAAGGAGACATATCCTTTGTAGTATTAATGTTTGGAACAACATTTTTGACACTGGGTGGAATTCTTGAGAAAGCTAAGGAGAACATGACATAATTCTTATTATCATCAAACTTATGCATTATGGATTATGCTTTAACATCCCACTCTTTCATGCATTTTCACATGGTTTGAGAGATAAAGTGAACAATCAATATAATCAATAAAAATAACATACTTGGTGGTCTTTACGAGTAATTTTTTTTAGTTTCATGTTTTATGGACCTTGGAAAGCTCTAAATCATTAACATCTCAATCTAAATAATATGGAATGGTTGCAATCATGCTAGATTGTCATGTTCCTAGAAGCCTATAATGCAACTACCATCTCTTCATTGCATTCATAGTATTTTGATAGAGTTACCACCAGGTTCAACAAAAGCCTCAAGATCTACTACAATTTCTTCTTTTCTAATGAGATATAGAATGAACATGACTCCCACGGCTAAGCAACATTGGGGTATGTTCAAAATATGAATATAAGATGCAATGTTCATGCATCGTATGGATACATAGATTACATCTTTTCTTATATGGGCGTTCACAAAAAAAATGATTTTGTGATTCTATCTAAAGTTTTATATTGTGATTTTTAACACTTTGAAATTCCTACAAAGAAAATGCAGCTTAATGGTTATGATTTTATTATTATTGATGTATATATAAACCATCAAGAGGTTATATTTGAAATAAAAAAAGTATGCTTATTATTACTTTTTATTGAAATTTCAACTTATCTATCGATTGTTCGTTAAATTTTAACATTTTGAATAATTCGAAGGATAATATTTTCTTTAAAATATTTATTTTTGAAGTATGTATCTAGTTTATTCTGATCAATTGAAGTACAACTATGTTTTCAAATTTTCATTATGAAAGGTTAAATAAATATATACCCTTTAACTTGAAATTAAGTGCAGTCCTTCAAATTTGATCACTTATCAATAACATAACCCTTTTCCCTCACCCCCACATGACAATTTTAAAATGTTGTAATACAATCTTCAAAAAATCATGCCTTTCAACATAGTTGATAAGGAGGCCCCACTTATTGAAAATATGAGTTTTCAAGACAATGAATCTAATACACTTGTTAGTGATGAAAGTCTTCGTGAAAAAAATAGAAAATATTGAGAATTTAGAAAAGTTTTCCAAAATAGTCCATAGTGTCATTTTGTTTTGTCTTTCCTTCAATATGGGTATGCGTAGACATGCCCATTCCTAAATTAATGCTTGTGTCGAGGGTCCCTCATTCTTTATATTCTAGTGAGCTTGACTTCGAAATACATCATGAAGGTGTAGTGTTTTTAATCGCTCCATCCAAATTCCATCGAAAAAATTATGTTTTTGCAATGATTTTTTATTATTTATTATTATTATATATATATATGACTTTTTTGAGTAAGATTTTAGAGCTTAATCTTATTCTTACTATTGAACTAGGAGGGATGATGTAAAAGGGATGATGCAAAGTTTAGAGATTTTGGCCATTTTCTAGAAGTCAATGCTCAAGATGAAGGCTATTTCTTATTCATTAGAAATTATTTTGTCGATGTATTTGAGTTAGGTGTTCTTGTGATTCCATTATTTTTTCTATCATGTATTTCATATAATGTTCACCAAGAGACTAATTATTATCTTTATGGTCACTTAATCAAATAGGGGAGATAATTTTTTACTCTCATTATAGAAAAGATAAACTAGATAATTTTTAGTTGGAAGAAGAATTGAGTTGAGATAGAATTTCCTATTTAGAGATTGGACAATTCGTGTGAAACATTGAAAGACAAATCCCAAATAGTATGGATCACTTTAAATAACCTAGTGACTAAGCTTAGTGACATTCTAGTTCACATATTTATGACATGATCGAGTCTCTAGTTTTCCAAATGTAATCCCAACATACATTTGCATGTATACATGGTTTGAAATTTTAGCCTTCTAGGTTAAAAGAAAAACTTCAAGAAGTGAATTTATTACAAATTTAAGGTCTAAACTAAAATTTTGCGATCATGATTCTATTCATCATAGGGTGAAAGTATTGTCCAAAGTTTGCGATCATGATTCTATTCCTATGAGGGTAAAAGTATTGTCCAAAGTTATTGAATAGGCCACCTATGTTGAAATCATTGTTCAACCCCAATCACATGGAGAAACGAGAAGTCAAAAGTATTTAATCCTGATGGAATGCGAGTTTTCTTTCTCAGGTTGCTTGTTTTATAAGATTAGACTGGCTAATCTAATTTTGGTCATTTTTGGTTTGTTTTATTTTAGTGTTGGGTCTTACTCTTTTTGGTGTTTTCCCTTCGCCTTTTGGGTTTCTTGGGTTTAATTTTTCTTATAGGTGGCTTCCTTATCTTTTTTCATTTTAGTTTGTTTGGTTTTATCAATAAAAGTAGTGTTTATTTATTGCCTCGTTAAATGAAAATAGGTACTCCTAGAGAACCCCCAAAAGTTGTTTTTCTGAGTAGATCTCCAATTGAATTTGCCCTCAATATGTTGAGTTTTAAACAATTGTAATAGTAGAATTTGTATATCGAAGCCCAAAAAAATCATCATAAATTATACTTGGTTAAACCAATTTTGATGGTGTTATGGTTGAGTTATAGTTGTTCAAATGATTTCAACTTTCTCTTACTTAGCATGAAAATTGAAGATTCCAAACAACTTCCCTTGGTCTCCAAAAGATGGTCACTTGATATCTTTGAGATATGTATGCATCTACTATATGTTTTCATACTTCATTGCTCTCTTAACTTATTAGTTTTCCTAATATCTTTTGTCTCGTGTATGTTACAAATTTGCAAAAGAGAACCATTACATGTCTGTGTTGAGAATTGATGGTATGCATGTGACTTTTTGTTGAGTCAACATTCACCTTAAGCCTCACTTTTCATCTAAACATAAATCGAGTGAAGGACCCACTTCACTTGGACCACATTTCTCAATAAAACTTGGTTCATCATCCCCATATTCCATATTTTGTGAGTCACAAAAAAAAGGTATAGTGTATGCTTCTTTTGCCCTTATTTTCATTCTTTGTTTCTAGTCAACTAGATAGACTAACATAGAAAGTAATAGAGTCATTTGACCTAACCTATAGAGAGAGGATAAGTAATATCTTCAGAATGCTCACTCATAGACTAATTTGTACAAGTAGAAATCCACCATAACCACAGGGACTTTCCCACAATTAGTTTCCCTCAAAAGATTTTTTTTGAAAGTGAGGATGACATGATATGCCAATGACTTACCACTAGGAAATGTGGGTACCATGGAGCTCATAAGAGGAATCTAGAAATGTATCACCTACTTCCTACAATTCGGCCTAAACTTCGAGGTAGGCTCTACATAATCACTCCCTTCCTTTTAGTCATTGTGAAATTGAAGAGGCCATTTTCTTCTAATTTCCCTAACATGAAAATCACTCTTATACTACAACTGATTTTACCCTCCTCACCCAACTCAATTACTTGGAATTTTGATTGTTTTTACAGGTGTTCCCACTTGTCATGTGAGTGCACCCATGATTTGAACATCCTTGGAAGGCATTTTGCCTCCAATGCCAATAATGTTGACCCAAAAATGAAATTTGGGTGTAACATGAATTTTCATTCCATAACTTTCAAGGGCAATGAGAGAGTTGTCCTTACTTGTCTTTCCTAGACTAATTTGCAACATAGAGATAGTGTATGAGATCATTGTTTTAGTTGGTTGCTATTGTAAAGAGTATTAACAAGGAAACATGCATTGAGTTTTAAATTGTGCATTGACTTATCAAGCTCCAGTGAAACACCAGTTGTGATCTACATATAATCTAGACATGGTTAAAGAGGTTAGCCTTGGTTTCCATTGGTTGAGCTTCATTGACGATTTAAATGGCTTTGTTATGCCTTATATTTTTTTTCTTTCTATCTTTTCCAAGCATGGTATAACCCTCCCTATATATTATTTAAAAGTTACCATTAAGGTTAAAGTGTCAAACAACTTTTCATTAACATAAAAACTAACACAATTTAACAACGTTTGTGTCTATTTCAAACACTAAAATTTAATTTGGTGATTGAAAAAATCATTACCAACTCATAATTAAGTGTGATATCCCTAATATATTAGAAAACAATGATTACTAATATTTCATTTCATAAAAACATAATGAAAATTCTAAAATTGACACCTTTCACTTGTAAATAAGTGAGCTCAACACATGATGGACTTTCCATAGAGTGGATGGACTTTACATAGAAAATAGAAATCCATTTTCAAATATATTCTAGGAAAATAATAGTTTTAAGATATATCTCATCATTATATTTCCGACAATTCATCGCTTGCACCATTCTAAGTCCATATCCGTGAGATATGACTTGAACAAGTTGTGCATCTTTTAGGGTCAAACTTTATTGGTACAACTACAAGTTTCTAAATCAATCATGAAATGATTCCATAATAGAAAAAAACACATTCATAATGTAGGTCAATTCAAAATCATTCCAACATAATATTACATTCATATTTGTGTTTCCCAAGTCACCAAGAACGACCTTTTCCAAAATTCTAACTAATTTTACGATTGTGAATTAATGGCTAAAGTTTGGTGCTTTAAAAGTTTTGGTATGGAGCTACATAACAAAAAATAATCATTATACTATGATTTATATTATCTCAATATACTTTCTTTCATATGTCATTTTTATTTCATGTTCATAGGATCAAGATATATTTATCACAAATTTTCCCATTTTTATTTCATGTTCATAGGATCAAGATATATTTGTCACAAATTTTCGAAGTTTAGGGATTAAAAAAGAGGATTTTAAATTAGCAAAATGAAAAAACATTATGGTGGTTATTTATCATTTATCATAATATTTCAACAATATTTAATTTGGGTCATTTCTCTTAAGAATGATTTAATTGTAGTTTTCAAAAGAAAAGTTATTAGTTGGTTGGATTTTAGGGTAGTTTTTAGTTTGAATCAATGAGAAGGTAATTTTTCTTAGTAGATTGATAGTTTCCAATAAAATTAAAATTCAAAATGAATTTAATATTCAAAATTTAATATTCTCTATCTTTCTGTTGGTGTATTATGTGCATCATTATGATACTATATGGCTCAGATACAACCTTCATAAATTCATGGAAGATTGGCCTGGTCTAACGTCAAAGGGAAATTAACGTGGATCATTAAATACAAAATTCAATATTTCTAAATAAAATTCCAAGAAAAATTTATGGAAAAAATAGAATTGTCTTTATTAGCAAAAAGGAGAGGTGAGGATATTCAAACCCTTAACCTCACAATCTCTAATGAATTAATTCTAACTCCACTAGCTAGGGAATCTTGAGCCCAAATGTTGAAAGGCCAAGCATGCGCGTGAGTCAAAAGGACCTATCACTCTTAACTCGTGGTCACGTCACACACAACCTAGGTTTCAACCTAAGTGCAATGGAAGACCATTTGACCTTACTGGCATGAAAATAAAAGGGTCAATTTTGAAGCCACTTAGGACTTCCATCTATATGCATGTGACTTTGTGTTGAGTCAAGGTTTGCCCTAACCTCAATTATCATGTCCAAAACATAAATCGAGTGAGGGACCCATTTCACCTCGACCACATTTCTCAACAAAACTTGGGTCATTCTTTCCTTTCTTCCATTTTTTTTTGGATCTTTGAAAAATGTATATTGTATGCTTCTTTTGAACTTATTTCCATTCTTTATTTTTAGTCAACTAGATAGACTGACATAGCAAGTCACAAAGTCACTTAACCTAACCTATAGGGAGGGATGAATATTATCTTTGGAATGCCAACTCATTGACTAATTTGTATAAGAATAAATTCACCATAACCATAGGGGCTTGCCCACAATTAACAACCCTCAATTTTTTTTTTTGAAAGTGAGGAAGATGTGATTTGTCAATTAATTACCACCTCCTACAATCTAGAACAAAATTTGAGGTAGGATTTACATAATCATCTCCTTCCTTCTTATCATTGTGAAATCGAAGATGTCCTTTTCTTATAGTTTCCCTAAGCTGAAAATCACTCTTACATTGCACTGATTTTACTCCTATCACCCAACTAGATTACTTTGAACTTTAATCATTTTTATAGGTGTTCCAAATTGTCTTGGATGTGCACTCATCCTATGAAAATCCTTGGAAGACATTTACACATTAAAATCCATTATTGAAGAAGATCAATTTAAGAAATCAATAATAAGTTATTGCTTTACACATTAAGATTAAGATGCATTATTAAAGAAAATCAATTTAAAAAAGTTAATAATAAGTTATAGCTTTGTGAATTTGCATTATTAAAGAAAATCAATTAAAAAAGTTAATAATAAGTTATAGCTTTGTGAATTTTTTGAATAAATATAACAAAAGGAAGAACTCAGCGTTATGATTATGACTTTTGTTTTGGGAAAAAATAAAGTACTCATTTGTGAAAGATATTCACTCTTATTTGGAATACAATGTCCTATGTCCTCTTTTAGTAAGAATGTTATATTGCCTTCTACATGACATTATGATCATGTATCATATTTAACCTTAAGTGGCAACTAAACAAATGGTTCAAACTTTTGTTCATATTAGTGCATGCCTATGTGACAATGACATTGGACCTACTACAATGTCATTGATTTTTCTATGTATAAGGAGTATCCATGTACTCACCATCTTATTATATTGGTACAATAGGTTTGTGTTGGTTTTTATATCGTTAACTTTATGTAGAAATGGAAGAAGGTCTAGAATTTGGAATTTACCCTTATCCATCACAAATAAAAATAAATTTGATAATGACTAATTTCTTAAAGTGTCTTTCATTTTAAGTCTTATACAATTTTATAGTGTTATTTTTTAGATCTTAGATAAACTTTCAAACATAGAACACACATATATGATAAACAACCTATTCATCTTGTCTATAAAAAGAAGATCATAATTACACAAAAACCTCAATAAATCTAAAAAAAAATGTCTAATTAGAATCTTAAGAACCCCCCCCACACACACACATATATATATATGCACGCAATGGAGATGCAAAGACTATAAACTAATAATATTGACATCAACTTTCAACATATGAACAATCTTTCTTGGCTAACAATATAATTAGCATAAATAAATCTTAATCTCAATCTTAAGTGTTAAGAGGGATGATGGAGCTTATATGGAAGTTCTATATATATAATGCTAATAAGAGCTTGCACTAAGACACAAGAAGAACTATCAATGTAGAGCCTAATTCTATCATAGAGATATATTATTGTAGTAAGATAGCTTGGAACATCACAACCACAAAACAAAGATGCCCATAAAACATGACACTAAATAATTGACAATGATGTTAGTATAGAAGTGACGAAGAATATTATCACATCAACTTAGACACTTGCAACCCAAAAACAACTTCCAAATTGGCAAAGCATTTGGTGTTAATATAAATCATCTCCCCTCACTCAAATTATAGAACACCTAACTTTCTCTTTTGATACAATAATACACTTAATAACAATATCACAAAAATTCACAAAAATATAGAAGCAATGATAAATAAAGTATACAAAGTGATAAATAGTTGAGAAAACCAAAAAACCAAATGCACATCAATATATTGATTAACAACACAAAATTATAACAAACATGACATATACACACAAAAAAATTACTGATTACATTAGCTGGTCAAGGAGGATTAGGAAATTCCCCCGGATGGGGTGCTAGTGCGGAACACCTGGCGCGATGGGGAGGAACGGATCGGCCAACGAGGCACGGAGCCATGTGACGAGCTCGTGCCATCGCCCGCCACCCCGATCCTGCATTAAATTGCCATTACGACGTCGCAACGGCTTAATTATGCAGCTTCCCTCTCCTTTCACGATTCATTTCATGGCCTGGTTGCTTGTGTCTGCCTCCCGTCTTCGCTCGCGATCCGACTGGCTCCCCCCTCTACTGCCATGGCCTGATTTAACCCGAACCTTCATGACAATTGTAGCCCCTGTTTGACTCCAGGCACTCTACCTCTACCTGTTGCACCTGGTTTCCTTTGGTTGTCACGCGACGAACCTCATGCCGCGCCCAAGGGGGCGGGCGCGAAGAGGCTCTCCATGGAAACCTTGCCGACCTTCTGTCTCGCCCCCTAAATCGCCTTCCAATTGCTCCTCCCCATCCCTCCAGCCTGAGCCATTTCTTCCTACCTCCCCCTCTCCACCCGTTTCACAGTTTGACTGCTTAGCTATCATCCCCAAGGTGTCGTGTTCCTCTTCGCGACACCTTCTTGTCCCCCCAACGGTCGAGCCTCCCCTTGCACCAGTTCTTGATTCCTCAAGGAAGACCGTGGGAGATCCACCTCCTCCTCGCAAGCCTCAGAACACCGAGAACCAGTCCTCTGACTCTTTCTTCGACACGCAGCTGAGAGAAAGCCTCACTATTCTCTTCGGTTTGGTCTTTGAACTCCGTCAGGGGGTGGAGGACCTTCAATTCTATCTGCAAGCCACGGATGGAAAAGTTGCGGTACTTCTACAGCTCCTTTCCTCCCTTCAAGAGGCTTTCCCCTCAGACCCGACAGGTGCGGCTTCAACAGAGGAACCCTGTGTAGCGACCAGTGAAGGAAACACCCAGACGCAATGATCCGCAGGGAATGGGATGGAGCAAGCCAAGCACGAGGACATGGCCGTGGAGGTGAACACAACACGGCGCGCGCTGCAGGATACCTTGCCAGAGGCCAACAGAGCCGAGAGAAGCGTGGAAGCTGGAATGCAGTGGGAAAATCAAGTGACATACGTCGAGGAGGAACCTTGGTCCGAGGCCGTCCACGCCACCTGGCCAGGTTATTTTCCAAATGTCTAAGCCCATAGGGGCACTTCAAGTTTCAATAATTTCTCTTCTTTTTAGTTGTTGTCCAGTCAGTTTGAGACTGTTTCCTTAGACTATTACACTACCTATGCTTGACTCCCCTGCTGGCTAGACCGGTTTCCCCTCTGTTGGGGCAGTCCAGTAACTACAGTACGACTATTCTCTGTATTTTGTACCTCTATTTTGGTCTTGGAAGGCCTTTTCCATATAATACTTCTAACTTACAAAAAAAAAAAAGGAGGATTAGGAAATTAAAAATATAGAGGAACTTCACAAAATAGTTAATATACAGAATCAAGTTAACATGAACCAATGGTTATTTATATGAAATATGTTTATAAAAAAATAACAAATATTTATATTTCAAAATACTTTCACAAAATTTCTAATTAACTTGAATTTCTACATCACATTTCTCTACTTAGACTTCTCCATGATCACAAGCATGAGCCCAATATTATTTGACTCATTTACTATCATCATTTTTTTTTCCAACATAAAATTTCTCAATATATTAGAATATATGGTGTTCTCAAGAACATGTACATAGAAAAATACCATCCAAACTCCAAACCAAAAGAAGAGTGATCCTTCAAAAAAAGAACTGTCATCTCTACAAGAGCTTGAAGGACCATGTCCTATCTAATGAGCTTCCACATCATACAAGATAACAACCTATAAATATTGTGTAGAATTTAACCGCAATAATTTACTATAGAAATACAAAGTATCCAAAATATAGAAGGAAGGCTAGGCATTAATAGAGATGCAAATAGTGAGAGGGGCCCTCATGTCCTTCAATCCATTTGTTAAATTTGATCTTCCCTTCTGGAGCCTGAAGTGCTTTTTTGGAAAGGGCATCCACCTCCCAATTCTGTTCCCTGTAAATATATTCAAATCCGAGAGTACAGAAGGATTTGATTAATTCCTTGATCCTGTCCTTCCATCCCACTAGAGAGGTAACATTTAAATTTCCTTTGCAATTCAGCCACTCAATCACAATTTTTGAATCTCCAAATACTTGAAGCTGACCAAAGCCCCGTCGGAAAGCCAAAGATAAATTCACCCAAACACCTAGAAGTTCAGCCCTTCTGTTTGTACCAGGGACATAATTGAGGGTCCACTTGTAACTAGTGTCTTCAGAAATTTTTAAAACACCTCCTACCCCACTCAGTAGCCCATTTGCTTTAGTTGCACCATCAAACCATCTCACAATAGGCAGAGTAAAGATATGAGTCTTTAAGTTCCTAATGCCCTTTTGAGACCCCAAACCATCAGATTTTTCTAGCATTCCCAGAGTTTTATAAACCACCGTCTGAATGGAAGGATTACAATTTTCAAAGTTTTTTTTGTTTCTTTCCAACCAAATGAACCAGCAGGCCAAAGAGGGAAAGGTACTGAAGTTCCACTCCTTTTTAGTACAGCTATCAAAAAAGTTTGATAAAGTGTTACCTTCCCAAGAAGAACTTATAAGAAGTGAAAAATATAACTTCTTCCACACCTGAAGAGTAAAGGAGCATTTGACAAACATGTGCAAGAAAGACTCAGAGTCCCTAGAGCATAACAGGTAGAGGCTTGGTCCTTCCCAACATTTTTTGATGAGGTTATCCCAAGTTAGGATTTTATCCTCCATTGCAAGCCAAGTGAAAATTATGATTTTTAAGGAAATATCCCAAGACCATAAATGCCTCCTCCAACCTACAGACTGTTGCTGCTAATTTTTTTTTTTGTAAAGAATTATAAACATTTTTAACAAATAGTAAGCCCGAGTTGTCTCCACCATTATTGATTAGGTAGTATTCTCTTTGTTGAAGTTGTACCCCCGATCCAATTAAATCCTTACAAAAAGAACTCCATTCAAGAGCTAGAACACCCGAAAGGCCCAAATCAGAGCTTCTTTTCCATTCAGTGGTAATGCACCCCTTCGAATTCTGAGCACTGGCTTGATAGAGATATCTGATATTTTTATTTTTTAGTGCCAATAAAAGGTCCTGTGAGAGTAGTGAAGGGTTCATGATACCCAAAATCTTGTCTTGGCCAATTAAAACTGAGTGCCCATTTCCAGGATTCCAACTTAACCAATGAGTGATAAGTGGAAGAGACTTTAGTAGGTTTTTCCAAGTTTGCAAGGCCATAGGTTGGATTGTTGTGGCCGATCTAAGACATGTAGAGACAGAAATATAAGGTATATATTTATCCTTAATCACCCTGTGCCAAATCCATTCCTTTGTCAGGACACGCTACAAAGAGTTTGCAACCAACGCTCGGTTAAAATGGCTAAGACCCCAACCACCGAAATATTTCAGTTTTTCTAACACCTCCTAGCTACAAAGATGGAAATGGTGAGTAGAGCTACCTCTCGACCAAAGGAATTCATATATCAATTGACGAATCTTATTAAGCACGAAATTATGGACCGAAATCTCTTTTTTAGATTCTCTTCTATATTAATATTAATTAGAAGAGAAGATTCATACAAATACAATGACTCTGTTACTTCATTCAATGCCTTTCAGTCAAGTGATGAGCCAATTTATTCTTCCGTTATATGATTGAAAAAATAAAATTGGATCGATCCAAATCCCTTTGGAAAGTAATGATCCCGAGTGGAGTGATAAAGGGGGTCCATGAAATGGGGGGTTGGTTTGACACAATATTTGTGAAGAGGTTATATTCTAACAAAAAGAAAAGAATACCCATCTTTTTGCACCGCAAGAGCCATCTAGTAAACTGGTTGAGATTCCAACACCGCTTTTACAAGAATGCATCGTCCCCCTAGAGATAACCACCTATTACACCAATGTCCAATCATGTATTCAAGTTTTTCTAGGAGCCATCTCTAGTCATCAAACTTTAGTTTCTCATCTTTTAAAAAATATCCCAAGTATCTAAAGCCTTCAACTAGGTCGACAAAATTAAAAGAAAAGGCTTCTTTAAACTTGTCCAACAACTCCCCTTGGATCCCCGAATGGTGAAAAGTAGATTTGCACAGATTTACTTTCAACCCCGAAGCACAATAGAACATATTCATAAGGGTATTTATCTCCAAACACTCCTCTAGAGATGCCTTTGTCATGATGAGGATGTCGTCCAAAAAGAACATGTGAAGAATTTTGATAATCCTAGAGACCTTCACCCTCGTTAGACTTCCCTCAATCTGGCCTTTTTTCATCAACATGCTAAAAATTTCCATAACTAAAATGAATAGTAAAGGCGACAACGAACAACCTTGCCTTAAACCACGGTCACTCCGAAAAAAAGGAGAGGCCTCTCCATTTATAAGAAGAACAAAATAAGAGCTGACTACAAAACTCATAATCCAGTTTATAGAGGGAAAACTAAACCTCGTTTGAATGAGAATCAATCTTTAAAATTCCCAGTTTACACAGTCATACACTTTCTTTAAGTCCAACTTTAAAATTAGAGCCTTAAGCTTTTTCAATTTTATATTGTGTATATATTCTTGCGCCATCCCTATAGCATCCAATATCTGCCTGCCTTTTAAGAATCCAAGTTGTTCACTTGACAGTGACCTCGAGAGAATAGGATTTAGTCTGTTTGTTATCACCTTTGCTATCAATTTATAACATAAGTTGCAGACCGTTATAGGTATGTAGTCTCCGAAGGTCGTAGGATTATTTTCCTTTGGAATATGTGACAGAAAGGTGGAGTTTAGAGAGCTTTGGACCTTTCCTCTTATCCTATAATCCTCCACAAGCTCCAACAGATCATCACTAAGCAAATCAAATAAATGGGTGAAAAATTCAACCGTCCAACCACCGGGGCCCATAATTTATCTTTGGAAAAGTGCTTCAATACCTCCCAAATCTCCGACTTTGTGTAGGGACGATAAAAAAGTATAATATCCTACTCATTTACAAAACGAGGAAAAATACTGACAGTATAATCTTGATCTGTAGGGGAGGGGGGATTGTCGAGTTCAAACAAGCCTTTGAAATGACTTTTAGCTTCTTTTTTAAGGGCCTCTTGCCCCCTGTGATACTAACCATCCTCATCCAAAATCTCCCAAATATGTTTTTTATTCCTTCTAGCACTGGCAAAATTATGAAAATACCTTGTGTTCTGATCACCGTTTTTCAGCTAGATTGCTCTGCTCCTCTATCTCCAGAGTTCTTCATCAAGGAGAAATGAATTACTTTCTTCCTCCAATTTTTTAATGTGGCAGTCAGGTATCAAATCCCCCCCATCCATCGGAATCGACGAAAGTGCTGCACAAAGATCTTCCTCCAGTGATTCTAATCTGAAGAGTTTATCACTTCTCTGGAGTTGTTCCCAAGATTTGGTCATGTTTTTTAGAACTTTCAATTTCTACACAATCTAAGTTGAATATAAGATTCCACCATAAAACTTTGATCCATCTAAACCTCTTTAACAATTTCAATAAACTCTACCTCCATCAACCGGGACGGGTTTAGTTTAAAAGGGTATGTCGAGCGAAACTGCTGAAATTCAAATTGTGCAACCACCAGAGCATGATCCGAGATATAAGGGTACTCCACCTAGGATCTGAATCGACCCGCTTCACTTAAAATGTTCTCTGATACCAAAATACGATCCATCATTTTTGTAATACAATCAACCCCTGCTCTGCCATTTCTCCACGTCAGGACCAAGACATCTGAAAGTAAATCCACTAAGTGATTTTCCTGGAACAAGTCTTTAAAGAAGCCCGCCAATTTGTCCAGATGTGCCGAAGATCCCCATAACTCATCCGCTCTAGTAGTGAGATTTAAATCCCCCACAACAAGCAAATTATTAGAAGCCAACAATCCTATAGTGGCCACCTGTTCCCAAAATGATTTCCTCTCGCTACAAGGCCCATAAACATTGAGAAGATTATTTTTCTTGTTATTCTCCAAAGAAATGCCAGACAAAAGAATTCCTCCAGAGCAGAGGAAAGGATCCAAAACTAGCTTATTATGATCCCACGTTACCAGTAACCCTATAGAATTTCCAATAGAACTAACCGCACAAGATAACCAACCAAGGAAAAAGGTTAGCATAAACAACCGTGCTTTCTTTTCATCCACAAGTGTTTCGTGTAAGAAAATAATATCAGGATTTGTCTTACGCAACAATCTTTGCATGGGGGCCGCTTTCAGGGTCCCCCACAACCCTCTGATATTTAGGGATATCAAAATCATGGTTTATCCCTAGCAAGGGATTTCATGCCTCTAAGTGCCCCATTGTCGGTAACAGATGTAGTAAGAGAAATAGATACAGGAAGTTAACCAATGGATTTTTTACACACACTCCTCGTTTTAATGGGGTAGGTCTCAAAACCTAGACCCTTTGATTAG
The DNA here is from genome assembly GCA_009831015.1 of Picea engelmannii. Lineage (NCBI taxonomy): Eukaryota > Viridiplantae > Streptophyta > Pinopsida > Pinales > Pinaceae > Picea > Picea engelmannii. The sequence continues at coordinate 91,586 of ML786300.1, read as the reverse complement.
GAGAATTCGAAACCCAGATCCCCCCCAGACTTTTCTAACTGCCCTGAGAGGCCAGAAACATTGGTCTTTAAAATATTCCTCCCTTGATAGGTGGGGATCGAGAGAGGAGTATCAACCTCTCTTTGCAACAGAACTAGGGACTCCAGGGTCTCCCCCAAGGAGCACTCACCAGGATCCGACTCTCTGTAACTCGACAGAAGAAAACAATCCCTCTTTGCCTCACTGGTCACACCCCTAAAACCTAGGGTGTCCACAACGTCCGCAGTCCGTAAACCCCCAGAAGGAGACGAGTTACCAGAAGGAGAGACATAGTTTACTCTTACCTCTTTTGGGGAGGATTTCACCTTCTTTAAATTACACTCAAACTTGTCCCTCATAGAGGGCCGGGGGACAATCTCACAGGAGGAGGAACCTTCCCTATTTTTCATCGGGGGAAGAGGCTGGGAGTACGTAAAACCAACCGTCGAAGGAGTGAGGGTGTCCAGGGAATCCCTTTCCCAGGCCAAGAGAGTAAAATAGAAAGAAGGGCATAATGCTTTTAACTTACCTGTGACAATGTCCGTTACTGCTTGACTTGGAGGATCCACAAAACCAGTACTAGAAGGGGCTTGAACGGAAGAGTCAACACCCGATGAATCACAACAATACTCCTTCCTGAGTCGAGAGTTTTCCAATTCCTCCTCCTTCGAAAAAACTTGACAAACACTTCTTAGGTGGCCTGTTTTACGACATAAAGTACACTAAAACGGTAAACCCAAGTAATCCATCTTTTGGTAGATAGTGTGACCACACCACTGTATATCAATAGTCTCCAAAAGACCAGAATGTATATCAACTTCGACAAGGATCTTCCCCATCCTTCTTTCAAGAGCACTCAATGCCAGTTCAACAACTTTAATGAACCGACCTAGTGCATTACTAATCACAGCCAAAGCTTTCTCATTCCATAGATTTAAGGGTAAGACAGGAAGCATGAACTAAAAATAGTCACTAAGATGGTCGAAACTGAACCTCCAACCCTTGAGCATCAAGCTCCCCTCATCAAAAATCCAGAGCTTATCCAAGATTTTTGTAGAATCCTCCAGCGAAATAAACTTAAATCCAAACCAGCCTCTCGGAAGATAGTAAACCTCCAGATCATACCCCAACATCGGAACCCAGAACCTACAAACCCACTTAGTAATAGATGAAGTACACCATGAGTGGTATGAAAAGTGGCCCACCAAAGCATTTAGAGCCAGGCATACCGCCTCCTCTAAACCTAAATCATCCCCTAGAACCATCTTGTGCCTAGAGCGGTTGGGGATCTAGATCTTCACTGCAAACTTCCTCCGAGGAGCAGACTTCACTACAGGAGAGGGTCTATCACTACGAGCCTGGTAAAAACCACTGACGACCTTCCTACTGCCCTGGAAAGATTTTGCACTCGATCTAGAAATCCCAACGCTTGTGTTAACTACAACATTCAATGAAGGGATAGCCAAGTTCACTCCCCGCCTAGTCAAATCAAAGTCTGGCATTGGCATCGAGGCAATAAGTTTCGAGGATGAAGGAAGTGTGTTAGTGGGCACCTCTGCAGGCAGATTAAATAAGCCTGTCTTCCTCCAGGTCTCCTCGTCAGCCGCACTCATAAGTGCGCTGACAACAACTTCCGTCATGGTAACTCCCAACAACGTCAGGAAGACGCCACCTAAACTCCACTAAGGGCTCCACGAGCCTAAGGGATGTCTTATCCTCCGACGTCAAGTAATGGCGCAAGTCCCAGGATCAAAACAAGGGCTAAGTGCACCTGACCGAAGTGATAGGCTCGTAAAGGCTCTGCCCTCCCATTAAAGCTCGTTTAGGACACAGTTAAGATGCTAAAAACAACAAAGTCCCTTCCAGAAAAACCAACACCAAAACTAAACTACCACCACCTCCACATGACCTCCGCCAAAAAACTAGGCCAGTTGTGAGAAAAAGATCTCCACCATTTTCGCTAAATGATTATTCTATATATATATGAGATTTATTAAAAATATACTCTAGAGGTTGAATATTCTATATATATACATGGTTTTATTAAAAATATATTGTAAAGGTTGGATATTTAACATTACATTATATATATGTGTGGGATTTTATTAAAAATACATTATAGAGTTTGGATATTCAACGTTATATTGTAGAAGTGGGTTTCTTGCAACTTGTGTGTCCACTTTTTATTGAATAAGAAACAAATTTTAATGAAAACAAAATGAATGTTAATAATGAAAAAAAATAAAATTCTTAACACTCTTAAAAGGTACTTTACTACTCTATTAAAACTTTAAGGAGACTATTTAAAAGGTACTTTACTACTCTATTAAAACTTTAAGGAGACTATTGAAGGAAAGAATATTACATCAACTTGCCCATGGCATTTACTAGAACTTGACATAAGTTGTATATTTGTATTTATAGATTTTTTTTTGTCATTTATATTTGATATAAGTTCTATATTTTTATTTATAGAACTCTTATTTATATTTATGATAGGCTTTTTATTTGATATAAGTTGTATATTTTTATTTATAGAACTTTTATTTATATTTATGA
>ML786299.1:423966-454886 GCA_009831015.1 Picea engelmannii | reverse complement strand
AAATATAAAAACTCTTCTAAGTACTAGTCTGGAATTTCAATGAGATGGTATGCTTCTAAATGCTATTTCCAAAATGCAATCTCTACAATTTCAATGAAGTGCAATCTTTCATACTATGCCAAAACTAATGTAAAGTAGCCAAAACTACAAATGCTATAAGTAAAATGCAAGAAAGAAAATATTTTTGTATTTTCAATTTAATGAAAAGAAAATGCAAGGACTAAATAACAACCTCACAGGAAGACCATACTGCAAGAAAAAGGAGACAATCCAAACAAGATACCAAGAAGAAACTACCCAGACCAGTGTGTAAGGACAATAAATGAGAAAAATTACAAGAAATAAGTTCTCCCAAAGAATTCACCAATAAAGCATCTTAATATCACTCTATGAGCATTTAATAGTCAGAAAAGGGATCCAAGAAGTCTCAGCAACCAACAAAACTCACCCAACAAACACGAAAATCATCCAAAAAGACTCAGGAAATAGTGTATGTGACAGTTCTGAGAACAACTCACGTATGTACGCACCCTAAAGGAAGAAATCTTGCATATGTACACGCCCTAAAGTAAGATAGCTCACATATGTATGCACCCTAAAGGAAGAAAACTCACGTATGTACGCACCCTAAAGGAAGACAACTCACGTATGTACGCGACTGTCAAGGGAAAAACCTGCGTATGTAAAAAAAGACACTGCTTGGGCAAGGGTTAAGCCAAGAAACTCAGATATAATGAAAAATGAAGGCTATCAAGTAACAGGTGACAGAGAAACTTAGGAAAGCAGAGAGAAAATCAAGGAAAAAAACCCCAAAAAGGAGATATCCCCAGTGGAGTTGCTAATTCTGTTACAAGTAAAATCTCTCTATGGCTAGGGGAAAACACAAATATATAGAACGACACCTAGAAATCAAATTTAATATCAAGTATGCTATATAAATAAAATGCTAACAAGAGAAGGCTAGAATCCTACCTCATCCGAATGTCTGAAGAAGACCATTGTTGAACATGCGACCCAAAGATTTATACCTACAACTTGTCCTCAACAACCAAGATACACAAGCATGTGGTAATGATATATAATGTTATCATATAAATTAGCATAATACATTAACATACATAAAAAATACGACCATGGAAAGCAATATAAATATTTTCAATATATCAATTGGATGAGAAAATAGTATTTCTATTAATGTAATCAACATAAGTAGATAGGTGACAAAATTATGTAACAACACATATCAGAATCGAGAAACAAAGTCCCTCTAGCTGGGCCTCCACCACTTCAATCCTCCACAAAGGTAAGCTCACAAGTAGGATTCAATGAAGTTCTCCATCACAAGATAAGAAGAGCTTGGGGTTTGAAAACAAGAAGTTCAGACTTCAAGGACAAAGGGATGCAGAATCAATTCTGAGGTGAAATTTCTCTAGAGTGTCTTTTCTCTTAATGTGATGAATTCTCCTCAAGGCTTGTATATGGCTCAATTTATATCCTCCAAATGGAATTGAAGGTTCGAGTCAGACCATTTCTAGTATATGGAAGGTTAAGGATCATGGATCTTGTGACATGGCATGGAAAACTGACACATTTTTTGTTTTTTGAGCACCAAACCCGATGTATGTGGGATGTAGTGGAGCATCCCGCATATACACAATCTGTATAACTTCTAGCTCGCGTAAATGTACAAAAATGTGTATTTTTAGATCTGGAGTGATCAGAAAGGGGAATTTAATTCTGCAGAGGGAAATGTAAGGCCATCAAAGCAAGATGCATGGAGTGTAGAAACATTTTCTATAACATGGAGCTTATGGAACTCAATTATGCTACTCAATTTGGATTTTGTGCCCTCATACCAAATTTTAAACATGTCCATGAATGACTTGAGGAGGTGATCTATAACTCATCATAAAACTCTAACTAAGACTCTGATGGATGAATCGTTGGTTACATTGGACTTTTGAAACTATGTTACAACTAGGGGTACCTCTCTACTATCATTCCACTTCCAAAATTACCATTTTTTGGAGGATCTCTAGATCTAGGGTTTTTCTTAGTGAGGAAATATTATGTTCTAGTTCTACATCTAGGTCTAGGTGTAGGTCTAGTTCGAGGTCTAGAAAAGTCATGGAAAGACAAGGAAATGAAAGGCAAGGAAATCCAAGACAAGGAATGGAAAGTAAAGGTAAGGATAGACATGGAATGACAATGTTAGACATGGCAATACAAGGTAAGGAAAGTAAAGGTAATGAAAGGAAAGGAAAGGCAAGGAAAGGTAAGAAAAGGCAATCAAAGGCAGGGTAAGGCTAGGAAAGCAAGGAAAGAAAAGGAAAGATAAGGCTAGATATGGAAATGTATGTCAAGGAAAGGAAAGGAAAGAAAAGGCATGGAAAGACAAGATAGGGCAAGGCAAGGCAAAGCAAGGAAAGACAAGGAAAGTCAAGCCAAGATAAGGAAAGGAAAGACAGGGCAAGGCTAGACATGGCAAGACAAGACATGGCATGGAAAGGCTATACAAGACAAGGAAAGGAAAGGCATGCTAAGATAAGGCATGGAAAGGCAAGGCAAGGCAAGGAAAGGCAAGGAAAGGGTATCAAAGGCAAGGAAAGACTAGGAAAGAAAAGGAAATGCAAATATAGACATGGCAAGGTAAGTCAAAGAAGGGCAAGGCAAGGAAAGGCATGAAAAGACAAGGTAAGACAAGGCAAGGCAAAGAAAGGAAATCCAAAGAAATGTAAGGTAAGGCAAGGCTAGACATGGAAATACAAGACATGGCATCGCAAGGCTAGGCAAGGCAAGAGAAGGAAAGACATGCCAAGACAAGGCAAGGCAAGGAAATGCAAGACATTGAAAGGCAAGGCAAGGAAAGGTAAGGAAAGACAAGGCAAGCAAAGGAAAGGTAAGGTGAGCAAAGGAAAGGTACGGCTAGGTAAGCAAAGAAAGGCTAGACATGGGAAGTCAATTCAAGGCAATGCAAAGCAAGGAATGACATGGAAAGGAAGGGCAAGGCAAGGAGAGGAAAGGCACAACAAGGAAAGGAAAGTATAGACATGGCAAGACAAGACATGGAAAGACAAGACATGGCATGGCAAGGCTAGGAAAGGAAAGGCAAGGCAAGGTATTGAAATCAAGGTAAGGCAATACAAGGCAAGGCAAGGCAAGAAAAGGCAAGGGAATGATAGACAAGCAAAGGCAAGGAAAGGATAGACATGGCAAGGAAAGTCAAAGCAAGGAAAGGCAAGGAAAGGCAAGGAAAGACAAGTCAAATCTAGACATAGTTCCCTAACAACAAAAATGAACCACAAAATGCAAGAATACCATAACACAATAAAATGAAGCCAAAATTTCAATCAATCATAAATATGAATTATTTTTTCAATTGTTCCTTTTGCACATTAAATTTTTTCCAATGGAATCATTTGTATAATATTGCTAGTGCATTTACATATGTTCGACAATTTATCACTTTGTAATATCCTAGTTTTGACTATTGGCATGCATTAAATAAGAGTATGTAAATGTTGTAAATATTCAAGTATGGATTCATAGTGTGGAGCTCAAAGCCAAGCCCCAATGTATAGGAAAAAAATTGAGACTAGGGTTCTCGACAATTACCAACAAAAAGTACCATTGTAGTCTAGGAATGCTAACATATTCAACCTTCCACAAGGGAAGGATGTATCACTTGAAGCATAGCCGAGACTTGTGTGATGAAGGGAGTTAAAGAGAACCAAACATCAAATTTTGTTCTACACTACTCAGATCCATATATTAACCATTAAATTTAAGTGGTGATAGTAATAAAATACTAACTAGATGAAAAGAAGCGGTTATGCCACATAAACACAAATCCATTCACAACATAACATATAAGCACAAAGAAAATTTTTAGGGCCCAAAATCACTTCATTCTATTATCAACATCAGTATCAAAACCTTCCTACATCATAGATATCCAATACATCCTCTCGAGCAGTGAGATCTAATCCATTATACCCATTACAGACTCAAAACTTGTTGCAAATGCAACAATAGTACCAAAATGAATCATTACAATATATATACATGATTGTACTAACCAGATCCCAACCTAGAAAAATAAAATAGTGATAATGCCAATAGAAACAACATCAATCCTCTCATTCTCTCATTAATCCTTTTCCCGTTACACTTCCCTCTTATTTATACTTTTTGGCATCTTTGATAAAGTCACTTGACTAAATCAAATCTGCTCTTTGTTGCTTTCTGGATTCCCTTTTCCACCCGTGGTATTGTGTCTTCCACCGTATTCTAGACTTCCATTTGGAGCACTATGATTTTGACCTTTTCCGTTGCTTTTAGATTTCTAGCTGGCCTGTGATGATTTTACCAAAACATAGACTTTTTCGAAAATGAAGGGCCCAACAAGCCCTGACCACAACTGTTGAATAGCTCCAAATCAACTCTCCTCTTCTGTACTATATCCTTCCTCAAATGAAGGGCCCAACTCTGGTACAATCTTGAGGGCATATTGGGGGAAGTTATCATAATTATCCAAATCATCCTTCTACTTCTAGACCAAAATAAAAACTCCAACAACAAACTTTTGGGCCGAAACAATGTCCGGTTTCACAGGCTTAGTGGCGGGCAGAGTTTGCCACTTTGTTTTTGCAACATAATCCAACCGATGCATCTGTACATATGCAACTTGAATTGTCAGTTTGAACTCCCTGAGTTATTTATTGGTGGTTTGGGAATCTTCAAACATTGCATCCAGTCTACTATCATCTTCTTGGATTTACGTGAACTTCTTCTGCTGCGTAGTAGGATCTATGAGGGTTTGTGATTCCATGTTCATCTACTGAATTTGGAGTCTTAGTTCTTCAACTGACTTACTCCTTCTTTCCAACACACTGACCCAATCATTAAGCATGGTAAAAATCTTGCTTCATTCACCGATCCGATCATGAAGTGATGATAGAATGGTATTCCCTTCCACAACAAATTGCATGATATTATCGAGCATAGCCTTAGGATTCTCTTACTCCTTAACCCGAATAGATTCCATATGCTGCTGTAGAATTTATGTTTTCTTTGCCAACTGAGACCATGCATCTGCAATGAATTCAACTCATTGCATTGGTGTAACTAGAGTAATATCTTGTGGTAACTATGGAGCATCATGTCATATCTTAGGCCAAACTTCGACTAACTTGTTAGAAAAGACATCGAATGATGATTGTGATAGTGCCCGCAAAGTGTAGGCTTGGTCTCTATCTTCTAATTCCGTGTCTATATCATGCTTCAAGTGTTGTCTTTGTTGCATCAATTATTCATTATCTTTCTAAGAATAAATAATGCACTGCTCCATTAGGGAAACACAATCTTTTAGGACATTCAACATTTGTGGTGTTGACCATACTGTAAAATCTTCACTACTGATAGGATGATCTATATGTATCCACGAGGCAAGTGGTTGGCCACTTGTAGTTGGCCATTCTGAGAGGTTAGGGGTGTTTACACCATCAAGACCCAGTGACATAGCTTGGAAGATATGAGCAAGTTGCTTTTGAACATCATGTAATATTAGTGAAACAACCCCTATTTTCTCGAGTCAAAGTTGGAGGATTTTGGAACAATGTTGAGGGTCTTGAAGGAAAGGTGAAACCTGTTCCCAAAAAAAATTATGCTTTGGGATGAAGTGGCTTCTTCTTGGATTTCTAAAGGGTCATGTGAACAATTTGGACCAGACTGACCCTTCTCTTCTGTAGATTTCTTTGTCTCTGGATTAAGGATGGTTTCATGATGAAGGGACTAAGACACATTAAGCGAGGAAAGGGGAACATTGGTATGAGAAACGTGAGTTGACGGGAATGGAATATTGAAAATAATTCCATTTTACACATTTGAGGGATTAATAGACTTAGGATAAGCGTTTTAGGAGAAATATGAACAAGGAATGATGTGATGGCCTGTGGAACAATTACAACACAGGTGGTTTGAGGCAAAATGATTTCTTCATCAATATGAGTGGGTTAAGTTTTAGAAATAGTTACTAAGGGGTCATCAATGATAGTAATAATGGGAATAAAGGACTTCATAGGAGTATGAACCATTTTTGGTGGTAGGAGGGAAGAAATGTGGTCGACATCAATGATAGTGGGAAGGTGAGTAGATGAGGGAGGTGAACTAGTCTGAGCTTTATTAGGGGGAAGTGAAAAGGAAACTTAAAAAACTTATTTAAAATCCTTACCTGTAAGTATAGTATTATCTGGGATAGATGGGAATGATGGCAGCTCTAGAATGGACCTCAGAAAATCTTCCTCCACCTCTTCCTCTTCTGATTCCGAAGGTGTGCACTGTCTTTTCACTGGTTCACTAGAAATTGCAACACTTGTGGCATATAGAGCCTCCCACTTTGAAATTGAAGACACCTAATAGGATATCCTCGAAGCTTTCAAAACACTCTTCACTCCAAGACATGGATATACCTCCTTTTCTAGAGCTTCCTTGTCGAGATAATAGGGCAGTTGGAGAGTGTGAAACTTCTCAGGATATGCAACTCTTGGCCTCACAAATGTACGATCCTTGCTGGTGTATCTGTTGAGAAATTCCTGAGGAATCCTCATATGCTATGTGGAATTGATTAACTGATTGTACTATTGCAGAAAATAAAATTTATTGAATGATGCATTTGCATTATCAGTTCGTGCTTTCCAAGGCTCAAATCTCATAGCTATTCTAGTGTATTGAGTTGCTGCTAACTCTCATCCTTGCAATGGCTACCACTTCCACACAGTGAATGAAATTAAAATATATCCACAAATGAAATAGCCAACTCTCTCATGCATATCTGAACAAGATTGTAGCATCTTAGTAATTAAGTACTTGCACCAATTCATTTGTGCACCTCGTGCACTTAAATCAATTACCGACAAGACATCCAATGTACATTCTCCCTTAGTGTAGTTCTTCATCACTTTGTTCACGATCAAGTATTATCCACAATGAAATTGTTCATGGGTAATGGGATCAATAAGGGCTCCATGAACCCCATGCATAATGTCGATATTATCATATAGATTAAGCTCACCCTTCTTCCTACCATGCTTCCCTAAACCTTGGAATCCCTTTGTGATGCCTACCACTTCCATAGAAAGGTTGTGTGATAGGAAGTTTTGGGATAAAATTTTGGTAAAACTCCTAAGTATAGAGGAAGTGAGTGACATAGGAAGAATGAAGACTAGGGAGTGCACAACTGAGGCACATATAGAAGGACAACATGCAGAAAGAGGAATAAAGTAGAAAAAGAGAATAAAACAGAGAATAAAGTTGGAGAAGAAAGCATATGAAAATGAAGGATGACAACTCAACATTCTAAATATAGAAGGACACACAAAAACATAATGAACAATAGTCAGAGTGAAAAAGCAAGGATGATTTTAAGGATGGAAATTTATATTAAAATGTAGAAACATGGGCTAATCTTACTAGTCCTTAATATGCAAAATGTAAAATGTTTGACGATAGTTTTGTAAAAATATTCAAATTTCTAAGGATTTTATATAGTTTCTATAAAATTTTGGCGATTTTAAGGTAAAATAATTTTATTCTATGGAATTTGGGTGAATCATTTTTAGAAAAAATGGAAATCAGTGAATCTTTTTTTGGGAAATACCATGAAAAATTATCCCATTTGCAAAATTTAGCCCCTAAAATCATCTATGTGCAAAAGTAGCATGCAGATAGAAAAGCAGGTGAAAGCAACCCGAACTCTAGTTGCATTCTAATAGGGTTTTGGGAGGAACCAAGTAGGGTTTTAAGCCCTATATTGTATGTATAAATATGTAATGGGTTGGGAGAATATGGGTTCCTCCTCATTTATGTTTTGGTTCTTGAGTGTTGATTTATCTTCTAAGTATTGTATGGTTCTATTTTGTTGAAGAGAGGAACAAATGTCTGAATTTAAGAGTTGATGCAGAGAGAGAGAGAGGCTTGCACTATAGAGCGGCTAGGATAGGAGAAGAGAAATATAACCATGATGTGTCTGTGTAAGCACAGTGTGAAAGCATGAAGTGATTACCAAATGCATAATAAAGAAGCCAACCATTGTGGACGTAGCCCAGAGTTGGGTGAACCACTTTAAATCTTGTGTTAACTGTCTTTTGTGTGATTGTTTATGGAATCTGTTTGGATGCATATTAGAGTAGATTTATCTTATGTGTAATCATGGTGAAATGGCTATGACTGTTACATTAATGAGTTATGCAGTAATCTATAGTATAATGGTAATATGAACCTGGGATCCACTAGGTAATAAAATAAGAGCACTTGCAGAATAACATGCAAAGAACAAATAATCAATAATGAATAGAATAATAGCCTCTCATTCCCCCACTGCTACAGAAACCTGGTTCTTGCAGTCCCAATAGATACCTCGAATGAGACTTCATATTCATTATAAGGTGATGTCGAAAGCGTCGATTTCTTGTGGGTTTTGTTGGTAAAAGATAACTCGAACCTAGGGTCTTACAACCATGTGCAGTGCCAACAAATGATTCTAGAAATTGTACAAGGCCATTTCGGAAGTCCCCATAGTAGTAGAAGCCACTATGGAAGAAAAAGTATTGAAGATAGGCAAAGTCATGAAGGGATTTTGATTATAGATAGAGGATATACAATTGAGAAGCATGCTAGGCACACCACCAGAAGTCAGAGAAGGAAGAGAGAGAATGGTGATGAAAATAATCACTAACATTAAGAAGATAGAAGGAGAGTGCGCCAAAATCTGTGAGGAGAGCACACAGATCTGGATAGACTTAGTGGAAGATCCAAATATGAAGGCTATAGAATCCAAGTTAAGAGAAGAATATGAAAAGGCTCAACAAGATTCAGAGAGGATCACTACACTTCCACCAACGAAGTGTTACAAGGAAAATCACTCTATGACATGGGGTAAACCACAACAGACAGAATGACTGCAGAAATCAACTCTAATCCCAAGTATGTTATATAAATGAAAATGATAACAAGACAAGATAAAGAGCCTACCTCTTCCAGACCTTCAAAGAAGACCACCGTTGAGCACTTGACTCAAAGATTTATACCTGCAAATTGTCCTCAACAACCAAGAAACACAAGAATATGGTGATAATATATATTGTTAGCACATATAATAAAATAATACATCAACATTCATAACAAATACGCCCATGGAATAACAATTCAAATATTTGCAAGATATTAATTGGACGAGAAAAGAGTATTTCTATTAAAGTATGATAAAAAAAAGTGTACGAGTGACAAACTTCCATGTCGACATGAATCATATTCGAGAAACTAAGTCCCTTCCAACTGGGCCTCCACCACTTCAATCCTCCACCAAAGACAAGCTCATATAAGAGAGATAATGAGGTTCTTCGTCAAAGAGGGAAGAGCTTGGGGGCTAAACAATGTGTTCAGACTTTAAAGGACAAAGGGATGCAGACACAATATGAAGTGAATAAATTTCTCTAGAGTAACTTTGCTCTCAAATGTTGAATTCTCTCCTCTTCCACGATTTGATTATGGCCCAATTTATAGCCTTCTAATGGAACTGAAGGGCCGATTCAAAATGTTTCTAGTATATGGAAGGTCAAGGATCATGGATCTCGTGACATGGCATGGAAAACCGACACAATTTTTAATTTTTAGCACCAAACCCAATGTACGTGGGATGTAGTGGTTCAACCTACGTATACACATGTTGTATAACTGTTAGGGTGTGTATATGTGGAAAAATATGATTTTTTATCTCTGGGAAGTGAAAAAGGGGACTTCAAGTATGCATAGGGAAATGGAAAAGGCCTTCTAAGCAAGTTGCATGGGGTGAGGAAAATCTTGCTATAATAGATTGTTACAGAGAAATCCCCTTGTGGAAAAGTGGATTCTCTTGGATACTAGACCCCTATGACCAAGACAAAAAATGCTATTGTGGACAATGACATTCCTTTTAGATTCTATTGAGATAATGTATGAAGAGGAAGAAGAAAAAGTGTACCTTTTTAATGGTGTTTGTCCTCGCACATTCCAGGTTGAGCTTCGATCTTAAGCTCCTCAATAAGTCTTGTAGAACAAACAAAGATACAACAAACTTCCTATTCTACTGAGATTAGCTAAAAAACAGGTCTATCTACTAGAGACAAGTTCATGAAATGTACGTAAACTTTAAAGGAAACAGGCCAAGCATAGATTTATATTAATGAGAACAAAGTGGTGCTTACAACCATGGATGTAGTGCAACAACTTCACCAAGCTCCATTTGTCTAGACCCTTTCTCAAATAATCCACACAGAATGGTGATGCTTCAATGATATCTCCCTTATGAGATCATAAGTTTGATGCTTCACAATGTCTCCACTTTCACCATGAAGAGGCCTCCTTATATAGGCTTAGAGAGGCCTAACCACTTAAAATATCCTTGGGATAAGTTGAGGATTCTTCTCCTTTACTTGTGGATCTTCCCTAAGGTCGAGCCTTGACCTCAGATCTGAATCAAACCAACTCCAGATATGAAGGGATTCTTCCCTAATTTCTCTCAACAATCCAAAGATTCACCCAAAAAAGGCCAGTGCTCCCTTAGAATGGGGCACAAAGCATTGGAATGCTCCCCCAAAGGAGGTCAAGGAGCATTGGAAATCCCTGACAGTGTATAGGGGATCACTGCCTTCCAAAATTGATTTTCTAGTGGTTTTCTTAGTGGCATAAGACTTGCACTCTTTGTCAAATGACTTCTCCTCCTCATAACTAGTCTTTTGAGGTGTCTTGTAAGTGTTCTTGATAATGTCGTCCGAGACACAACATGGACATGAAAACAGTATGATATTTGCAACACTTGTAGGAAAAATGCGACACTTACGACATTGGTAATGACGACATTAGGCCATCATACAAATGAGTAATTTTGATGTGTAACATATTTCCCCCCAAAGTGCAAAGTTAGAAGACAAGAACTGATGACTGAAGTACTTTGTAGACTTTTTAAAGAAAGGGTGCAGACTCAGAGAACCTGATAGAAGATGCACACAACCATCCAACAAATGTTATGACATGTTTCAAACCCAAGGCATGCATACCTATGCTCGAGTGATAAAGACTTTCAAGGTATGGCCGCCATAAAATACATTGCAGATCCATAATTATACTGATAAAAAGGTATAGACATTGAAGATACAATGTAGATCTATACTCCTATGACCTAAACTGATCATAGCCATGAAGAATACACAATGGATTTATGAGACGACAAGACATAGCCATAGACCAATACAAAGTGGATCTATGTGACAATACATGTGTCAATGTTCAAAAGAAACTCAGTCACAACCTGGGAAAAGTACATATAAGAGTGATGACTCAACCCAGGGTCTTCTTACCGATCCTAATGTAGTATGAATCTAACCATGTGCATAGATGTCCTGATGTCGAACATGGAAGAAACCACTTGATTACCGATCAATGAGGTAAACCATTAACAAGCACAAGGGAAATCACCATTGATGTCAATGATTCCCAAGGCACTCTAGTAAATTCCAACGAATGTGAATGGATGAGCTGAAGTCAAAAATACATGGAATCATCCAATCAGAGGTCAATGATGTAAACCCACTGACGGACGCGAGGAGGCCTACCATTGATGCATGCAGGTTCCAAGGTACTAACTGGTTTCTAAGTCTAGCTACTGGAAAATGTGCTGAAGTTGACAGGAATAGACTCGTCGAGGGAGGGCCTTGGTGTATCCCCCATCAACAACACGAAAATGACACAAAGATGTAATTGGTGGATTAAAATTACATGGATTGACATGGGTATTGGAACAAGAATTTGTGATGGTTGACTCTTGAGGTAGACACTTCCCTTGAACACTGAGGCATGACAACAAAAAACTCAATAAGGACCAAAACTTGATGATGCAGTGGATATTGTGACTTTCGTCGGGTGACCCAAAGGAGTAAGGAAACTCAAAGGATTGGTTCAGTGCAGAGGTTCAAGGGATTGAAATGCATGCAAAGATAAAATGCCGTGTTCAAGGGCGATGGTAAGGATTACTGGTAATGTTCTCAAAAATTTCTTGGTTTGCTTCCTTCAATTTCCCCCCCCATCTAGATACATGAATACCTCTTTTTTGTTTAATGAGATCGAGGAGGATAACCCATGCTCGATATAAATCACCTTCGGTAAGTCCCTCTTCCTTTTTTTAATGAACTGGAAGAAGTAAGGGTTCGGTCCCGTATGAGCCCTTCAATGTATGATCATTTAACGAGTCCAGAGAAGGTAAACTCGGTTGTTTTTCATATTTAGAGAGTTTGAAAATGACTTAAAGACGACTCCAGGGTTGTCCTTTTTTGTAATTTTAGTCTCGTGAGGCCGAAAAAGAGATAAAGTATCACTCAAAAGACGCCCTTTCAAACCTTTTAACGAGTGGGAAAGGAAGCAATATCACTCGACAATATTTTCACATTTAGAGAGTCTGAAAAGAGCTTAAAGATGACTCCAAGGGGTTCTTTTTTCATGTATCCATGTGGGTCTGAAAAAGAGATAAAAGTTTACCCGACGCGTTCTTATGTGTTTGAGCTTGAGAACGAACTAAGACTATGCTCGTGAATGTGACAAGATGAAAAAATGAACAAAAATTGCTCCAAAACCTGGCAATAATGTCAAAACTACATTCCAGGGAATTAATAAGGCCTCCAAAATATTTTCAAAAACCCAAAAATAACTATATCTTATGCAAAAATGAAATGTATAATAGTAAAATGGGGTAACAATATTATTTACCATTTCATTTGTGCAAATATTTGTAGCAGTGGAGAATTTGTGCTTTGGAGGTGAATCTTGCATTGTTCGGTGCCGGAGCTATGGTCAACCATTTTCCTTGCCGTTTGGACAAGTTAGTGATTTTCTTCCTTTATTTTATTTGTATGGTTCAAATTTCGTTTTTGGGCAATGGTTGGGTGTAAAAATGATGCCCTGGGTCGTCTCAAGTGCCCAAAAAAACTCGGCGCTCCTATAGATTTAGTGGGGGAGTGTTGGTAATTTGTTAAAACACCCCTACAAGCTGTTGAATAGTGTGCCAACGCACTGGTGTAGTGGTGGAGAGGGTGTTTTCCCAAAAACACAAAAAAAACGCCCAAAACAACCAATGCTTTCTCAAATCGTGAATGGTGTGCGTTTTGATTTTTAAAGTGACTTGATGACTACTGTAGGGATACCTTGGTGAAATGATGTGCATATGAGAGGGGTGTTGGCCTCATAGACAACACAATCAATTTTTTGAAGGTTTTTTAATTACCCAAAAATCGCCAAAAAAATGTGACTAATGAATTTTGATTGTTGATGATTGCAGGTAACTTCGGAAATAATCATGATCGAGTGGAAAGAAAGAGAGCATGAGCTCGATGATGTGGCCGCCTTGCAAAGTCCCTGAGCATGGGCTGGTTTGAGGAATTGCGGTCTCCTCAAGTTCTTTAAAATGCAAAAAATGAAGAAAGAGATTCTTCTTCTTGAGCATATGGTTGGGTTATGGAACGTCGCAGAACAAGGGTTCCAAATTGGAATGAAACTTCTCACCATCGAGTTGGAAGATGTATACTTCCTGATCAACCTCTCGAAAAGAGGGGCTCTCGTAGTTTTATCTGGAAGAGGTAACTTCCTGTGCCTGTGGGTGAGTATTTGGCAAACCATTGTGTCCCAGGAGTGAGACTAGTGGGAGGCAGAATCACAATCAAAGATATTAGGGACCTACCTCTTCGGTCCATTCTGTTTTCCATTACGATTATAGTGGGAAGTACCAGAGCACACCTAGTTTCAATATCACAGGTGGCCTATGGTTTATAGTGTCTAGAGCCAACACTGTTTAACTGGAGTGTAAGGTTCCTTCAAAATGTGAAGGAACAGATTACGAGATGCAGAGCAGGGCAACAGAAGAAGTTTGGGTATGGTTCGTTCTTGGTTTCATTATTCTTAGAACACATTCCTATGATGCAACCTCAAATTGCATTAGCAGTACGACTAGTGGGAGAACCACGTATGGAGCGATGGACTAACCTGTCTCCAATACTAGGCTCAGATTCAGAGTTCAAATTCACCGGTGATTTCTTCGCTTGGTTGGGACGCCAATTGATCGTGATAGAAGATTTTCCACATGCTAGAGTGGATTTTCGGGGGAGAATGGACTTGGTCCTTCCAGATGGGGTGGACTGGGATGCGTCAGGTAAGAAACCAAAATATCTTGTCAAGTGTGTTTTTTGATTTTAAACTTATATTATTTTTTTGGGTACATAGGAGAGTTTCTAACGGATGTATCATTTCATCATGCAGACAAGGGAACAACATGTCCAATAGAGATACCGACATTGGGGCACCGCGGGGATGCTCAGGTAGTAGTAGTAGCAGGGGGTCTTTGAGAGGTGGAGACAAACCTTCGTGGTCTTACGATGGGTATTCATCCCCTTGAGAGGGATAACATACCCTTGCATTTGTAGAGACACACAGTGGGAGTTCCTGAAAGTATTAACTCTTTACTGAGACGACTAGCTCGTGCGGTGATGTGCTACTCAGAGCATAATGTGATGCAGGAGGATTAGGACCTCATTGATGATCTTTTTTGTATAGTCTTTATGACGATGTTATGGGAATGAGGATGCAACATTTTTCCCTTCTATGTACTTTTTTGATGTAATCAAACATTTTCAGTCATGCCGTATATATATACACCTCCGAGTTTTTACAGTGCCAAATGATTTTCAAATAATGATGTCTTTTATGTGATGTTTTTTAATTTACATGATGATATGTGATGTGATTTATTTCCTTTATGAAAACTTATCTATGTGAAATATACCTATCCATGATGTAATTAGCTAATGAATCCGAAATGGTATTGAGTTCTCTTGGTACGTGTTTGTATTCAATAAAATCAAACATTCATTCAAGACAACAAACTCGTAAGTGGAGATATAGTAGGATAAGATTGTGAATAGTGTAGATTCGATTAAGTTGACAGACCACGAGTTGGGAGTCTAGGTTGACAATCATGTGAGAAATGCCTAGGGAGGAGGCTTCGGTTAAAAGTCCGATGACAACATGATATTCTGCCATGTTGTTAGTTTCCGATCCTAAGAAAATACCTCTGGAACTCACCAACTCGTCAGAGTGGTAAATGACCCAAGCTACAGAAGAAACGTTCTGGGTGTGTCGACTAGCGCCATCTGCAAACCCGAAAAATATAGGAAAGGAAGATGTCATCTGCGCATGAAAACACAAGACACAGTATAAGTGGCTAAGGAAAAAAACTTGAGCGCGCAAAAGAAAAAGACACACCAAACTAAATATACAATAGTGTACAAAGCACGTATGCTAGATGTTCTATGCATAGTACTTCTTAAGGTAAAGCCCATTTCGAGGCTCACCCAGGGAGATTTCGTTGTAGTCAATTAATTCATAGGGACCTCTATGTAGAACACATTTCATGATGTAAGGACCATGCAATAGAGGTTCTAACTTCCCTGTCCCTAACTTATCATGAGCATGGTCATAAACGAGGACTAGGTATCCTTTTGCAAAATCGCGAGGATGGACGGATTTGTCATATTTATTCTTGATTCGCTTTTGATGCGTCTCGTTAATGAGAGCGACATCACAATGTGTTTCATCTGACCTAGTCAAGTGTAAGAAATGTTCTTCTTCAGCAGAAATTTGGGGCAAGAGTTCTACTTTGAGTTTCAGCGAGGGAATCTCACACTCGATTGGTAAAACAACTTCTATGAGATATACTAGCTGGAAGGGAGTGAATCTAGTAGCAGTTTTCACTAAGGTCCGATAAGCCCAGAGAGTGGAGAAAAGTTGTAAGTGCCAAGATGTCTTGTTGGCCCCTACCATTCATTGGATCATGGTTTTAAGGACCTTGTTGATAGCTTCAACTTGTCCATTAGCTTGAGGATAGTACATGGATGAGTTCTCATGGTGAAAACCCAACTTGGCATGCAACTCACTCATCATATGGTTCTGAAAGTGTGAACCATGATTAGTGACAATGGTGTGTGGAAAACCAAAATGAGTGATGATGTGGTTAAAAAAGAAAAGAGCTGCAGTATGACCATCATTCAGAAAGGTAGGCATAGCCTTAACCAATTTTGTAAAGTAATCAACGACAACGATTATATAACCATGCCCCCTCGACTGAGGTAGGCTTACACTGCATGAAATCAATGCCCCATTTGGAAAAGGGGCCGATGGAAATAATGGGATGTAGCGGAGCAGGGTGGGTGCATGCCTTGTTTTGAAAAACTTGGTAGGGTGGGCACTTTTTCACAGCTTCGATACAATCTTTGAATATTGAGGGCCAAAAGTAACCGACACGTAAAATTTTCTGGGCTGTAGCCATCCCAAAAAGGTGACCGCCACATGCTCCAAGGTGACTGTCATTGAGGATGTGTTCAACCTCTTCATGAGTCAAACATCGTCGTAGGATAGTATCAATACCACGGTGATACAAAGTATCACCGATGATAAGGTAGTGATGAGAATGATGGCAGATACGACGACACTCTTCACGAGAGATCTCAGGCTAAAAATGTTGGGTTTGGATATAAAGAAGGATATCTCCATACCAAGGGTCAGACATGATGATGAGGAATAGAGTCTCATTAGGGAGAGAATCTCTGGGCTCAATATCTTCATCAGCATGGGGAAAGTCATAGATAAGCTCCACAAACACCAAAGATTTTTTAGCTTTGGACTTAACAAACTCAAGATCGAACTCTTGACGGATGACGATCCATTTAGAATATTTTCCCCCAAGAACTTGACATGTCATAATGTGATACATGGGGTTTGAGTCCACGATAACTATGGTGGTGCATAGAAAAATGTACTGATAGAATCTCTGGACAACGATGATAGCTGCCAGAGCCACTTTTCAACATGTGAATATTGGAGCTCGGGACTAGATAGACGTTTTCTCAAATAATATATCACGTGTTCCTCACCGATAGGGTCCTATCGAACTAAAACCATAGCAATAGTGGAAGTAGAGGCTGATAAGTAAAGGATATAATCCTACGTATAGTTCGAAGGATGCAACAGAGGTATATTGGTCAATGCATGCTTAAGAGCAGCAAAAGATCGTTGAGAAGTGTCATCCCAGATGAAAGGGGTGTCTTTTTGCAACAATTGCATAAATCCTTTGGTAATCTCAGCGTAGTTACAAATGAAATGATGAATAAAGTTTGCTTTCTCCTACAGACTTTGGAGTTGTGTCAGATTATTAGGTGGAGGTAAAGCTAGGATAGCTCTAATTTTTAAGGGATCCACCCGAATCCTGTCCTTGGAGACAACAAAGCCGATGAGTCGGCCTGATTCGCCAACAAAAATACATTTATGTGGGTTCAAATGAATATGGTAGAATCGACATCGAAGAAAAATCGCTCGTAGATGACCAAAATGGTTCGATCGACTGGATGAGTGGGCAGGTAAGTCATCGAGGTAAGGTTCCCCAATATGTTTGATATCATGGAAAGCATATGACATGGCACATTGGAATGTAGCACCAACATTTTTAAGTCCAAACGGTAGTTTCTGATAGGCGAAAGTTCCCCATGGGCAGATGAAGGCTGTCTTATGCTGATCAACAGGTAAAATATCAATCTGGTTATACCCTGAGAAACCATCCATAAAAGAGAAAATTACGCTACCAACGCAATTATCAATAATCCAATCGATGAAGGGCGTAGGGTAGTTATCTTTCGGACAAGCCTTATTGAGATCCCTATAATTTACGCAGACAAGAATGGTCCCTTGCTTCTTAATGACCAGAACAATGTTCGAAACCCATTCCATCAAAGGGACAGGATAAATGAAGCTAGATTTAAATAAATTTTCAACTTTTGCCTTAATGGCCATGGTCTTCTTAGGATGGACCAGGCGGATTTTCTGTCGAATAGGTTTGACACCTGGGTAGGTTTTAATCTCATCCACAATGATCGATGGATCGATCCCTTGCATCTCTTTGTAGCTCCAAGCGAAGACATCACATAATTATTTAAATAAATCGGTATAAGAGGCCACTTCCTTGGGAAAACAATTAGCATCGAGGTTGATTTTTTCCACGACACATTCTTTTATCGAAATGTTGATAAAGATCGTATATGAAATGTTGCCCAAATTCCCCTCATAAAGAGTATCTTTTGTGAGGATAGGAGATTACGGAAAATCAACAACATTAGGAGGGAAGACAGAGTGTATGTCTTCTTGAATTTATTTGAGAGGTGGAAGAAAAGAGTATCGATGATAGCTATCATCCCAAGGTACGTCGTCAATGCTAAGAATTTCCATTATAGATTCATCGGAAGGAAAAATTTGGGAAATGTAATCGAATGCATACGTCAAGGAATTTAACCATGATGGAATCAAGTAATGGTCAAGTGCCAAGAGATGTTGGTCATCCGAGGAGGGAGAGGCAGATTGGATAGCAACGTATGAGGTTTCAGCTGGACTAAGTGGCATGGTGTCACCTAGTGCATCGAATTCCAATGGACTAGGTACAATCCAAGGGTTAGATGATTCCAAGGATTGGTAAATCGTAGTCAAAATCATATTGATTGTGGCAACATGATGTGTGGTGGGTGGAAGTGGTGTAGGGAAGGTACCCATAAGGCTAGAGTCTTTCAACAAGCCACCACCAACACTTTCATACGTGATCTTGTGAACTCCCAAGAATAGAATATTGTTGGTAGCGGGAGCGCGAGCGTCGGGTGTACATAAATCTAACTAATTGATAGTGACAATTTTTCCCTGATGAGGAAATTGTACGCATCGAAATACCGACGAAGAAACAATAGTCATAGAATAAAACCAACTTCTTCCAAGTAAGAGGTTGTAATCAAGAGGAGCATCGACCACCTCAACATCAACAATAATAGTTTTGCTGCCTAACTGAACGACTAAGGACTGTAATAGTCCATGTGGATGAAAACCTCACCCATAGAATGCACGCAACATCATTGGGGATTTGTTAAGTGTGGGTGATTTCAAGATTTTCCAGCAGGATAAAGACATGACACAAGTAGAGGCTCCCTCATCCAATATCGTTCGGTGAATTTGTTGATTGTGAACAACAACATCAACTTGGAAAGCAAGTTGGTGAGAGAGTTGAGATGTAAAATTATCCAGGTTAAACATGATATTGTTGGATGAATCAGGATAAAAAGTGCCAATATCGGCCAAGAGCATTCTACGTTGATTGGGGCAGTGCTGTAGAACTTCTAACGCAGACATAGCACATGGTGCTTGAGCCAAATCTTCAACAATGTTGTAGTTCTGGGCAGCATACGAACTAGGATTAAAGGTAGATTTATGAATAATTCTCTTAGGAGGGTGTAATATAGATTCAAACGTATGTTTCTAGATCTGAAGCGATCCAGATGAAGGACTGACAGATGGAGGGCTAATGGAGGATGGTGATGGATCCGGTAAAGAACCGTTAGTGACCTTTCCTTTTTCAGGTTTAACTGGTGTGTCGTAGGTCGTAGAGTGGGTGGTTAAATCAATCCCATTAAATAGATATATATGGGCACTTGTCGAGGCTTCATCATGAGAATGGTGGATGGAACTACCCCCTGGAGAGGGGGTTTGAGCAACCATAGATTGTTGTTGAGGAAAAGGCTAAGTAAGCACGGTGGGTTGGGAATTCCCCTTGAAAAGTTTGGCCACTTCATCGCAATGTGGACAGTCTCGAGTGTAGTGATCACCACCACAAATAAGACACGAGAACTTTGGCTTCTGCTATGGTTTCTTATCATTAGCAGGTGGTGGGTTTTGAGCTTTAGGTTGTTCATTGTTATTATTCTTTTTGTTTTTGTTCTTTGTCTTTTTCTTACCTCCAGATTCTTGTGAAGGGGAAGACTTAACTTCATTCACCTCAGAAATTTGGGTATGAGAGGAGGTAGAGGAGGGTGCGGTCGAACTAGGAGTAGATGTGGAAGTAGATCGAGGTGCAACTCCAGTCGACTGGGAGGCAGATTAAGTTTTGGTGGAACCAATAATGCCATCCGCATGCATCAAGGATGAAGGTTTGGATGGATCGTTAGTGGCACAGGTAGCATTTGGAATCAACTCATATAAGGTACCAGACTGTGAATAAAATAAATCTAAGTATTGAGCCAAAGAAATGGCCTCTTCTTTGGTGACTACACCACCCATGGCGACATCACAAGAAATCGGGGGTAACAATGATTTAGTAAACCATTCCGCCAATAATTGGTCAGGAATGACTGCTTTGATCAACCTTCATCATCATCTCCACTCATGAATATGATCAGAGATATGTACGGAGTTGGTATGACGAAGGGAGGTCAAGAGTTCGGTACCCATATCATATCGAATGGGTAGTTGAAAGTGTGTGAGAAAAGACATGGCAAGGGAGTTGAAGTCTTGGAAAGAACCGCGTGGCAGTTCAATATACCACTTGGCTGTTGAACCTATAAGTGTTTGCTGAAAAAGACACAAACATATAGAATCGTCCATTAAGGATTTTGATGAACACCACAAATGGAAAGTCATCACATGGTTATTTGGGTCTTGTCCAGGTTTACTGTCAAATTTTGGAATATCAGAAGGTAATTTAGCAGGGATGATTGGCCAAAAAGGATAATGCAATATAGGATCATTGGTTAACCGAGACAAGTTTGGAAGATCCAGAGTCGTGAGAAATGGTAGTTGTTAGTTAACATGAGGATGATACTGGTCTAGCATGGGAACACCAGTAGGACCGTAAACTGGGTTAGGTGGATAATTATATCCAGTAGGTCCTCCTACATTCAGTTGCGGTCAACCAGAATAAACAAGATTTGAGGATGGTTGAGAAACATATGGATATGGAGGATAACCTGATCGGTTCTGAGGATAATAAGTCAATTGCTGGGTTTTCCCATAAGGTGGATAGACATTTTGTCCATAAGGAGGATAAGGTTTTTGTTGTCCTTGAGGAGGTTTCCCCCCAGGGAATAGTGGATTTCCCAAAAAAGGAATGTGCCAAGGATTTTGTGTCACATTCTGCCCATATGAAAGGTTAGGGACTCCAGAATGAGATTCCCCCCCAAGCTGAGATTGTGTCCCCATTTGAGTTTGAATCCCAAATGGAGGTTTCCCCCCAACGTGAAGTTGAGTGCCCAGAGGTGAATGATCGGAGGCTCTAGCCGGATTAGAGCCACCAAAACCAGTTTCTCCAAAAAAAGGTGTAGGGATAGAACCTCTGGGTGTAACCTACGTAGTGTTGGTAATGGAAGGATTCAAATCTCTGTACCCAAGTGGGACTGAAGGATTTGGTTTGAGTGGTGTTCCAATCAAAGCCTGCGATGGTGTCACATTTCTGGTGGGGATTGTGGCAACATGTGGGACCATGGTAGAATGGGCCATCTAGATGCTAGGGTTCGAGTGAGAACCAATCAACAATTGGTCTGTAGCAATGATGACATTACTAGTCATACCAGTAAAGTGATTTAAAGGTATCGTATAACTAACAGATGTCTCGGGCACTTGTGATGCCATGGGTTGATTGGGATTCGCTCCTAGGTTACTGTATATATCATAGACTGTCAAAGGGACAAAACCAAATCCAGAGGTTCCAATAGTATGAGTCGGGGTCCTAAATGATTCACTTTGGAAAAAGGGATCTTCTGCTCTAGATCTTGCATGAGGTCCGGTGGATACCTCAGTTTCCTCAATAACAACAACCTCTCCAGATGAGTTCACCTGCAACAGATGTGGTTCTCGTCTGATACTCAAGGTTGGGTTGATTCGAAAAGCTTCCAAATAATAAAAAATGATTCAGAACTGATCTAGAGAGTGTGTGCTTCCAACCTCAGAGCCTAGTTCGTTATGAGCCTCAGGAGGGCCTTCTAAAGAGTTGGGAAGTAGAGGTATATAACCCTCGAGATCTTCCAAGGGTAACCCTTGCATCCTACGTGAAAGAAGAAGGCTAATGTTGCTTGAGCTAAGTAACGAATGAAAAAATAAATCTATGGTCAACTAACGAAAATAAACAACATACACTAAAAATCTAGGAATCAAACCAAGAAAACAAAACCTTCTCTCGATGACCAGACTAGTTGGTGATGAAATCCAACGTTGCGTGATCAAGTCAAGAAGGGTCTAGGATATGGCGGAAAAATTACGATCATGACCTGCTTAACAGACTTATGCCTTGGTGCAAGATTCCACACAGTAATTGTGGATTTACCCTCCAAGGAGCCCAAATGAGTTTGACCAATGTCTATTCCAGGTACAGTGAGACTTCCCTTCACCGTCACCTTGTGTAAGTACCTAAATATTATGGATACTAAGGACACCAACTCATAGTCAGCCCCTGGGCGGGTATAGTTGATAGTCTAGTTCGAACGTATGAGTAGGATAACAAGTATGAAATCCTTCGAGAGAACTGAGGACAAGTGGACCGGTAGAAATCCATAGGACCCCGAACAGATTCAGAGTTCATGAAGCATCGAGACAAAATGAAACCAGCTAAACCTCAAGAAGAACCCTCAATATATGATCTGACCACTACAAATAGTTGAACCACTAAGGGATAATCTCTGTAACTCTCCCAAATGTGACCTCGTGCATAACCCCTATGTGAGAGGGGATCCAGAAAGCCTATACGACAATCGGATTTTTGTCTCCATAGCGCAAGATGCTAATGTTTGTTTCGAATAATTTGGAGAGTTGTACTCACAGCCTAATCCAAAGTGCTAATCCTAGTCTAATGTTGGTGGAATATTCTAAAAACAAAATGTTCTAGATAAATTTTAATTAGTGTTAATTTTGCAGTTGTTCTTTACTCAAGGGTGTATGAAAATGAAACTGATGGTATTATGACTCAATTCCCAAAAAATGCATAAGAAATGATAAGCGACCTTTTCTTTCAATGAATGGCTATTTAAGGGAAAGAGAAGAATGTTCTTTTCACTATCAAACACTAAGATGCAAAATCCTCAATCAATTGTTTCTCAATCAAATCCAATATAATGCTAAAAATTTCATAGAATGTTGTTCTAATATCCAAAAACAATCATAACAAATGTATCCTTTTGCTTTATGTGTGAATGATAATCAATATGATGTAAATCTCCCTATGCCATTCATACTTTAATATCAAATCAGATTCAGACAATCAGAAGCAAGTTTCACACAAACAAAAACACACTCTTGTCGTGCTTTAAACAAGAAAAACAAAGATAACAAAACTTGCAAAAAGAAAACCAAAAAATCAAAAGAAGAAAAGGGCTTGGACATGATGACCTCAAATATCAAATGGAATGGTGCATAGACTTTTGAAATTCCTCACAAAAGCTTCCACTCAGTCAGATAACTGAGAGGAAAACAATAAGTTGACTCTGAATCGTCAAAGACAAAGAGTGACTTCAAGGTAAGGAAAAAACATCAAAATTCCAAACAAAAGGTGGTCAATTATCAGAAAACAAAGTGTTGAAGACCAAGACAAATATGTACTGAGGTCGTAAGACTTCTGAGTAATTGCCAAAAGCAAGAAATAACTCATAGAGTGAAATCCCTAGAATATTTTTCAAAGAAAAGGGGCAGCGCTCTGGTGTAAAGGGCACCAGAGCGTTTCAACGCTCTGTGTAAGCTTAGCAGCTAGCACCAATTCTCTGGTAGAAGAGGTAGGGGGGCGCTGACCACTAAAAATTTAGAAAAATGCCCAGAAAATAAAAAATTCAAGCAAACTTAGGAAATCAAAGTGTATGAGATGAGGTAAAGAGCCAATCAACATAGTTCTAAGAATCAAAGACACAGTATGGAGAAAGTCAAAAAATGAGAAAAGACCAAAACAAGATCTAGGAAAGGAAACATAAATCAAGGTCCTTTTCCAGTGGAGTTACCAATTTCTGTTACAGAGAAATCCCCTTGTGGACAAGTGGATTCTCTCTTGGATACTAGACCCCTATGACCAAGACAGAAAATGCTATTGTGGAAACTAACATTCCTTTTAGATTCTATTGAGCTAATGTATGAAGAGGAAGAAGAAAAAGTGTACCTTTTTAATGGCATTTGTCCTCGCATAGTCCAGGTTGAGCTTTGATCTTAAGCTCCTCAATAAGTCCTATAGAACAAACAAAGATACAACAAACTTCATATTCTACTGAGATTAGCTCAAAAACAGATCTATCTACTAGAGACAAGTTCATGAAATGTACGTAAACTTTAAAGGAAACAGGCCAAGCATAGATTTATATTAGTGAGAACAAAGTGGTGCTTACAACCATGGATATAGTGAAACAACTTCACCAAGCTCCCTTTGTCCAGACCCTTGCTCAAATAATCCACACAAAATGCCGATGCTTCAATGATATCTCCCTTATGAGATCATAAGTTTGATGCTTCACAATGTCTCCACTTTCACCATGAAGAGGCCTCCTTATATAGGCTTGGAGATTCCTAACCAGTTAAGAGATCATTGGGATAATTTGAAGATTCTTCTCCTTTAGTTGTGGATCTTCCCTAGGGTCAAGCCTTGACCTCAGATCCGAACCAAAACAACTCCAGATATGAAGGGATTCTTCCCTGATTTCTCTCAAAAATCCAAAGATTCGCTCAAAAAAGGCCTACTCTCCCTCAGAATGGGGCACAGAGCGTTGGAACGCTCCCCCAAAGGAGGTTAGGTAGAGTTGGCACTCCCTGACAGTGTATAGGGGAGTGTTGCCTTCCAAAATTATTTTTTTAGTGGTTTTATCAGTGGCAAAAGACTTGCACTCTTTGTCAAATGACTTCTCCTCCTCATAACTAGTCTTTTGAGGTGTCTTTTAAGTGCTCTTGATAATGTTGTTCAAGATAGAACATGGAAAAGACAACAGTATGATATTTGCGACACTTGTAGGATAAATGCGACACTTGTGGCATTGGTAATGATGACATTAGGCCATCATACTAATGAGTAATTTTGATGTGAAACACAGATTCCCCCTAATGTGTGAGGTCAGAGGAGTATCTGTGATGGCCGAAATACATTATAATTCCCATAAGTGGAGTAATGGAGACTCATAATGACTTTGTACACATGGCTACCGATTTGAAGTACACTGCAGATCCATGTGGAAATATACCAAATAGTTGTTCATGACCATGAATAGGAAATGCAAAGTAAATACATGCCATAGGTTGTCATAGTCACAAACAACTCCTAGTGAAAACCAGTCTCAAAATCAATATGAATATATCTGTATACAATGGAGTACAATTTGATCTCCCATGATCACTGAAGTCATATAGGTACTGGTTCAATGAATGATAGCAATATCTCAGTAAAGCTGCTACTATAAATTGATGTCTTCAAGTCTTCTACATGATCCTCCAAAGGTGCATGTCTACATCATGTGAATAAAGGAGTTGAGGTCGAACACAATGAGACTTTGTTTGATTACCGGTCATTGAGGTATACCATTAACAAACGTGAGACAACCTACCGTTAATGAAAGTAGGTATCAAGGCACCAAGTACATTCTTACAATTGTGAATAAAGGTTTTAAGGTCGAACACTTGAAGAATCCATCGATGAGGAGACATTGATGTATTCCCAACTGTCGATGGCGAGAGAACCTACCACTGATGAATGTAAGCCTCTAGGTAATCATAGGACTCTAGGCCTCGTTTCTAGAATATATGGGCTGAAGTTGATGGAAGGAGACCTGATAAAAGGAGAGCATTAGGGAATCTCTCATCAGTCAGTACGAGGTACAAAGAAATATCTTGATTATTTGGAGGAACTCAGACAAAGAATATGTTCATGAACCAACAACCTTGTGCGTCTTTTGCATGCACCAGATGCAAGCAATGCATGAAAAATACCCTCTGAATAACAACCAATAAGGAAAAATGTCGACAAAGGCGAGGAAACCACCAATAAGGCTAATGGCATCCAAGACACTACAAAAATCCCAATGTGAGAATATATTTCTTTCCATCGAACACAAGGGAAACCCCCCAATCAGTGACCAATGAGAAGATGTCAACTACTGGGTTCAAGCTTACCTACCCATAATGAAAGTAGGACTAGGGTACATGGTAGGAATACAAATTCATATAACTCTGAGACACATTGAGGGTATGGAAAACATGCAAAGTCAAGAGTTATGAAGAATGGTCGACAAATACTTATATACTTCCTTTGAAGAAGAGCATGAGACATATGGAGGAATCTGGCATCATAGACTCAATGATGAAAATTTGTGATGCAGGAGGCACCAATCAAAATCTCCACAGGGTCTGGAAGAGTAACCAGTCGGAGGAGTAATCTGTAAGTAACGAGATCAACTTCCTAAGGTCATGCTAAAACCAAAATTTGGATGAAAAGTGGACTCAAAAGTTTGTGCTCTGTTCAAAGGAAGCGTGACTGCTTCAAACATGAGATAATATTATTTTCCCACCCATCTTTTTTAGTTTTTTCATAGACAAATGAATGCTATGATACAGAGGAGGAAACAAGTGTCATGATTAAGCAACTAGTTCCAACAATGGAACAAACCTATGCTCAATGCAAGGAGGTTCATGCAATATATGGACACTCGGGGGAATGTTTCCTCTTAGGGTATAGGGTGTCAAGATGCAAAGGATATAAACACGGTTCTGCTTGGATGGTGATGCAAATTGCTGAGGTAGTATGCTTATAACAAGAAAGCGAGAATTGAAAATAGGCTAAATACTGCAAGCAAGATAATGGAATGCAATTGCAACTCAACTGCAAAGAATGATATTTTTCATAAATTTAGTCCCCTAGGCCCGAAAAAGTATAAAACGATACCTAGGAGAACTCTTCTAGCCACTAGTGACTAGAGTATTAATTTTTCAAAATTAGTCTACTTGATCCGAAAAAGGGTTAACCTTACACCAAATAGATGTCCTTTCAAAGACAATTAACAAGTGTGAAAGAGACAAGTTCACTCAGAAATATTTTCACTTGTTGAGAGAGTCAGAAAAGAGCTTAAACAAGACTCGGTGGAAGTTGTTCTAAGAAACATATCATGGGGGAGGCCAAGGCTCCCGTGTAGGACTTTTTTCGAAATTCAACAACTCACAGATAGTTGACACAAGCTTGGGAAAACTCAAAACTTTCCAAGCCGAGGAGGATTAAATACTTGCAGAGGAGACCTTATCTACAATATATCAAAGAATGCCCCTTACTTGGAAGGGTGTAGAAGAATGAAGTTGAGGCTCTACAAGATCAGTCCAATCAAAGAAAACCATCCTAGAACTTGGAGGGAGTGTACTTGAATAAAGTGGATTGATCCCTTGTGCAGATGGTACATAATTAGAAATCATAAGGACATGGTTGAAAGATGCATCACCCCCCAAAAGAAGAGTGGGATTGACCGAAGATTGCATCCACAATGTCACTTCCTTAGACTCATCACTCTCCAAAAGAAGAGTGGGATCATATGAAGATTACATCGACACGACCACTTCTTCAACCATTGGTTGAATATGATTTGAGACAACAAGGTCAAGAGACACATCACCCCCCAAAATAGGAGTGGTGACGACCGAATATTGCATTGGCACGATCATTGGTTGAACATGATGCGAGACAACAAGGTCAAGAGACACATCACCCCCTAAAATAAAAGGGGTGTTAGCCGAATATTGCATTGGCACAACTGTTGTATCAACCAAATAAGGACTAGAATGTTGGGAAACCAAAGACGACTCAGAACTTGAAGGCCCCCCAGGAAAGAACCATGCTTCTTGTACCACAACAGTAGAAGAGCACAAACAAGTAAGGTGATCTCCTTTGAAAAGTCTACAAAGGGACTTGGGCTTATGTCTTATATGTATAGGCTTATCAATCTATGAATTCCCCTAGCATGACTTACAGTGGTTGGTGACATGCTCCCAACATGACTTGCAGAGTCTAGTATCAAATATCCAAAATGAATTGTAGAGGTTAGCAATGAATCCCTAACATTACTAGTAGAGGTTGGTAATGTATGTGCAGTGTAACTAGCAGTGACTAGATTTGTGCCCCTAACATGACTTGCAGTGGCTAGTTGCATGTCTTCAACATGACTTGCAGAGGTTTTTGACCTATCTCCAACATGACTAGAATAGGTTGGTGATATAATTCCAGTATGATTTGCAGTGATTGGATTGGCGGCAGTTGGTTGCGACATTTGAGACCAAGGTTCTGGGAAAGGCTATTTTTGAGAAATTGTGGGCCAGGAAGGGTTCTGGTACACACCATGGCTTGTCTGGAAGGAAAGTATCCTCCTCCAAACTAATTCATAAGGGGTTGTAATGGCATCATCACTGAGGAATCCACTTACGAAGAGAAAGCAACATGACAAGGGTTACTCATGTGACGATATATGTTTCCCCCAGACACAGGAAATTCATGAAGGGGGTTTCCCATAATATAAAACTGACTTCCCCCAGAAGAAACACCAGAGGATAGACGGAGGTCCACCATGGGAAAAGCGTTTGTAGGAAATGACATAGCGGAAGAAGGATAGATGGACGAGATGTAATAAGTAGAATGACCACCCATTTGAGCACTTGCTCCTGGAAAAGTGAAGCTAGGATTGGATCTATAGGAAGGAAGATTCCAACCTTCTACCATAAGAGTTGGTTGAGGGATATGACTCCCACCAAACAAAAAGGGAGAATAAGGAGGCATCATGCCTCCATACCCAAAACTAGGATTCACATAAGGTGTCGAGACAGAGGATGGAAAGTGCAAAGACATGTCTAGCATACCAAGAGAAAAATGATTAGAGGCCCAAGGCATTGGCTGAGTATCATGATTCAGTGTACCACTCATAAATACAAAAGGATTCATCCCCATGGAATGAGCATAGACCATGGGATGGGTAGCGCTAACTGAGGGAGTCACAGGGGCTCCACTAACCATAACAATGAAAACTCATGACACAATACAAAATTGTAAGGCCAACTAATAATCATAGAGCACACCAAAGTAAATAAAAAAGGCTAATGCACACAAACATGATATAGTGGCTGAAAAGGGGCCTCCCTCACTAGAGTAGGTATGTCTCTCCCAAGAGGGGCTTGAGACTCCCTTCAAAAGATTGGAGGTATCAGAATCAGTTATAAGGGCCCTCATGGGCTTAACAATGCAGTTAGTCAGATTCCCCCAGAGAGGTAATCCTCCATAAAGTTTGTGTGTTGTCTGACCCTTATATGACTCAGGATACCTATAGAATAACCTCTGCAAGTAAACTATGTGGCTACCTATGTCAAGTAACTAAAGCCACCATGATATAACCAATGCGCAGACGAACAATCGTAAGTCAGGTCCACCATATGGGTAGGGTAACAAAGCTTGAAATATTGAAAGCACCGCCTCTCACAGAGGTAAATGTACTACTAGCAAGACCCCCATATATGAATAGATCCCCAAAAATATCTCTGATGCTAAGAAGGTATTAGAGGGCTATCTCTGCAACCAAATTCATGCGGCCTCATGCTTAACTCCGGTGTGAGCGGAGAATCATGACGTCACTAATTACACAATGGATTTCACCACTCTCTGGTCAAACACATATGTTGAGTTTAATACTAAAGGAAGTGGAGGTAGCAAGGGAAGCCTCCCAAAAGTTCAATTAGGAATTAGGGAGAAACAAACATGCCCGAGTGGCTCGGGACGAGCCACATGTGAGTGTTGAGGGCTTATCCAATTTTGGTAAAAATCCTAAGTATGGAAGAAGTGAACAACAGAGGTGCACAAAGGAATAAGGGTGACTAGGGAGTGCGCAAATGAGGTACATCCAAAAGGACATCACAAATAAAGAGGAAAAAAAAAAGAAAAAGAGAATAAAGCAGAGATAAGAATAAATCAGAGAATAAAGCTGGAGAAGAAAGCAGACGAAAAGGAAGGATGAAAACTTGATTTTCTAAAGATAAAAGGACATGCAAAAGTAGGAAGAGCAACAGTCAAAGTGAAAAAGAAACATGTAGACAAAAAAGTGGGTGAAAGTAGCCTGTACATCCAGTTAACTCGAGTAATCATGCATTGTAATAGGGTTTTGGGGGGAACCAAGTAGGGTTTTAAGCCCTAGATTGTATGTATAAATATGTAATGGGTTGGGAGAATAAGGGTTCCTCTTCATATGTCTTTGGGTTCCTGAGCGTTGAGTTCTTTGCTAAGTATTGTATGGTTCTATTATGTTAAAGAGAGGAATCAATGTCTGAATGTAAGAGATGATGCAGAGAGAGAGAGGCTTGCACTGTAGAGTGGCTAGGATAGGAGAAGAGAAATATAACCATGATGTATCTTTGTAAGTGTAGTGCACAAGCCTGAAGCGATTACCAAATGCATAATAAATAAGCCAACCATTTTGGATGTATCCTAGAGTTGAGTGAACCATGTTAAATCTTGTGTTAACTGTATTTTATGTGATTTTTTATGGAATATGTTTGGATGCATATTAGATTAGATTTATCTTATGTGTAATCATGGTGCAATGGTCATGACTATTACAATAATGAATTATGAAGTAATATGGAATATAAAGGTAATATGAACCTGTTAGCGATATTTCTTGCTAGGGGGGTTAGAAATCAAATGAATGGGTTAAAACCCACTTATCCAAAGTTTCGGGCAACATGCGCCCGTGGTAAGCAGTGAGCAGGATCGGACGATCTGGATCGGCGCGCCCGGATCAACGGCGCTCAGTGAATTCCGGACCCCCCTTGCCTTTCGACCTTTAAGCTGAGGGGGGGGGTCCGGAATCGGGGGTGCATCTCTCCAACGGCCCAGATGAGCGCGCCCGGATCAACGGCGGAAAAGGTCATTCCGGACCCCCCCCGCCTTTCTCCCTTTAAGCTGAGGGGGGGGGTCAGGAATTGTTGATGCAACTTCCAACGGCCCTGATCGCAGC
>ML786299.1:382358-423866 GCA_009831015.1 Picea engelmannii | reverse complement strand
CCATTAAAAAGGTACACTTTTTCTTCTTCCTCTTCATACATTATCTCAATAGAATCTAAAAGGAATGTCATTGTCCACAATAGCATTTTTTGTCTTGGTCATAGGGGTCTAGTATCCAAGAGAATCCACTTTTCCACAAGGGGATTTCTCTGTAACAATCTATTATAGCAAGATTTTCCTCACCCCATGCAACTTGCTTAGAAGGCCTTTTCCATTTCCCTATGCATACTTGAAGTCCCCTTTTTCACTTCCCAGAGATAAAAAATCATATTTTTCCACATATACACACCCTAACAGTTATACAACATGTGTATACGTAGGTTGAACCACTACATCCCACGTACATTGGGTTTGGTGCTAAAAATTAAAAATTGTGTCGGTTTTCCATGCCATGTCACGAGATCCATGATCCTTGACCTTCCATATACTAGAAACATTTTGAATCGGCCCTTCAGTTCCATTAGAAGGCTATAAATTGGGCCATAATCAAATCGTGGAAGAGGAGAGAATTCAACATTTGAGAGCAAAGTTACTCTAGAGAAATTTATTCACTTCATATTGTGTCTGCATCCCTTTGTCCTTTAAAGTCTGAACACATTGTTTAGCCCCCAAGCTCTTCCCTCTTTGACGAAGAACCTCATTATCTCTCTTATATGAGCTTGTCTTTGGTGGAGGATTGAAGTGGTGGAGGCCCAGTTGGAAGGGACTTAGTTTCTCGAATATGATTCATGTCGACATGGAAGTTTGTCACTCGTACACTTTTTTTTATCATACTTTAATAGAAATACTCTTTTCTCGTCCAATTAATATCTTGCAAATATTTGAATTGTTATTCCATGGGCGTATTTGTTATGAATGTTGATGTATTATTTTATTATATGTGCTAACAATATATATTATCACCATATTCTTGTGTTTCTTGGTTGTTGAGGACAATTTGCAGGTATAAATCTTTGAGTCAAGTGCTCAACGGTGGTCTTCTTTGAAGGTCTGGAAGAGGTAGGCTCTTTATCTTGTCTTGTTATCATTTTCATTTATATAACATACTTGGGATTAGAGTTGATTTCTGCAGTCATTCTGTCTGTTGTGGTTTACCCCATGTCATAGAGTGATTTTCCTTGTAACACTTCGTTGGTGGAAGTGTAGTGATCCTCTCTGAATCTTGTTGAGCCTTTTCATATTCTTCTCTTAACTTGGATTCTATAGCCTTCATATTTGGATCTTCCACTAAGTCTATCCAGATCTGTGTGCTCTCCTCACAGATTTTGGCGCACTCTCCTTCTATCTTCTTAATGTTAGTGATTATTTTCATCACCATTCTCTCTCTTCCTTCTCTGACTTCTGGTGGTGTGCCTAGCATGCTTCTCAATTGTATATCCTCTATCTATAATCAAAATCCCTTCATGACTTTGCCTATCTTCAATACTTTTTCTTCCATAGTGGCTTCTACTACTATGGGGACTTCCGAAATGGCCTTGTACAATTTCTAGAATCATTTGTTGGCACTGCACATGGTTGTAAGACCCTAGGTTCGAGTTATCTTTTACCAACAAAACCCACAAGAAATCGACGCTTTCGACATCACCTTATAATGAATATGAAGTCTCATTCGAGGTATCTATTGGGACTGCAAGAACCAGGTTTCTGTAGCAGTGGGGGAATGAGAGGCTATTATTCTATTCATTATTGATTATTTGTTCTTTGCATGTTATTCTGCAAGTGCTCTTATTTTATTACCTAGTGGATCCCAGGTTCATATTACCATTATACTATAGATTACTGCATAACTCATTAATGTAACAGTCATAGCCATTTCACCATGATTACACATAAGATAAATCTACTCTAATATGCATCCAAACAGATTCCATAAACAATCACACAAAAGACAGTTAACACAAGATTTAAAGTGGTTCACCCAACTCTGGGCTACGTCCACAATGGTTGGCTTCTTTATTATGCATTTGGTAATCACTTCATGCTTTCACACTGTGCTTACACAGACACATCATGGTTATATTTCTCTTCTCCTATCCTAGCCGCTCTATAGTGCAAGCCTCTCTCTCTCTCTGCATCAACTCTTAAATTCAGACATTTGTTCCTCTCTTCAACAAAATAGAACCATACAATACTTAGAAGATAAATCAACACTCAAGAACCAAAACATAAATGAGGAGGAACCCATATTCTCCCAACCCATTACATATTTATACATACAATATAGGGCTTAAAACCCTACTTGGTTCCTCCCAAAACCCTATTAGAATGCAACTAGAGTTCGGGTTGCTTTCACCTGCTTTTCTATCTGCATGCTACTTTTGCACATAGATGATTTTAGGGGCTAAATTTTGCAAATGGGATAATTTTTCATGGTATTTCCCAAAAAAAGATTCACTGATTTCCATTTTTTCTAAAAATGATTCACCCAAATTCCATAGAATAAAATTATTTTACCTTAAAATCGCCAAAATTTTATAGAAACTATATAAAATCCTTAGAAATTTGAATATTTTTACAAAACTATCGTCAAACATTTTACATTTTGCATATTAAGGACTAGTAAGATTAGCCCATGTTTCTACATTTTAATATAAATTTCCATCCTTAAAATCATCCTTGCTTTTTCACTCTGACTATTGTTCATTATGTTTTTGTGTGTCCTTCTATATTTAGAATGTTGAGTTGTCATCCTTCATTTTCATATGCTTTCTTCTCCAACTTTATTCTCTGTTTTATTCTCTTTTTCTACTTTATTCCTCTTTCTGCATGTTGTCCTTCTATATGTGCCTCAGTTGTGCACTCCCTAGTCTTCATTCTTCCTATGTCACTCACTTCCTCTATACTTAGGAGTTTTACCAAAATTTTATCCCAAAACTTCCTATCACACAACCTTTCTATGGAAGTGGTAGGCATCACAAAGGGATTCCAAGGTTTAGGGAAGCATGGTAGGAAGAAGGGTGAGCTTAATCTATATGATAATATCGACATTATGCATGGGGTTCATGGAGCCCTTATTGATCCCATTACCCATGAACAATTTCATTGTGGATAATACTTGATCGTGAACAAAGTGATGAAGAACTACACTAAGGGAGAATGTACATTGGATGTCTTGTCGGTAATTGATTTAAGTGCACGAGGTGCACAAATGAATTGGTGCAAGTACTTAATTACTAAGATGCTACAATCTTGTTCAGATATGCATGAGAGAGTTGGCTATTTCATTTGTGGATATATTTTAATTTCATTCACTGTGTGGAAGTGGTAGCCATTGCAAGGATGAGAGTTAGCAGCAACTCAATACACTAGAATAGCTATGAGATTTGAGCCTTGGAAAGCACGAACTGATAATGCAAATGCATCATTCAATAAATTTTATTTTCTGCAATAGTACAATCAGTTAATCAATTCCACATAGCATATGAGGATTCCTCAGGAATTTCTCAACAGATACACCAGCAAGGATCGTACATTTGTGAGGCCAAGAGTTGCATATCCTGAGAAGTTTCACACTCTCCAACTGCCCTATTATCTCGACAAGGAAGCTCTAGAAAAGGAGGTATATCCATGTCTTGGAGTGAAGAGTGTTTTGAAAGCTTCGAGGATATCCTATTAGGTGTCTTCAATTTCAAAGTGGGAGGCTCTATATGCCACAAGTGTTGCAATTTCTAGTGAACCAGTGAAAAGACAGTGCACACCTTCGGAATCAGAAGAGGAAGAGGTGGAGGAAGATTTTCTGAGGTCCATTCTAGAGCTGCCATCATTCCCATCTATCCCAGATAATACTATACTTACAGGTAAGGATTTTAAATAAGTTTTTTAAGTTTCCTTTTCACTTCCCCCTAATAAAGCTCAGACTAGTTCACCTCCCTCATCTACTCACCTTCCCACTATCATTGATGTCGACCACATTTCTTCCCTCCTACCACCAAAAATGGTTCATACTCCTATGAAGTCCTTTATTCCCATTATTACTATCATTGATGACCCCTTAGTAACTATTTCTAAAACTTAACCCACTCATATTGATGAAGAAATCATTTTGCCTCAAACCACCTGTGTTGTAATTGTTCCACAGGCCATCACATCATTCCTTGTTCATATTTCTCCTAAAACGCTTATCCTAAGTCTATTAATCCCTCAAATGTGTAAAATGGAATTATTTTCAATATTCCATTCCCGTCAACTCACGTTTCTCATACCAATGTTCCCCTTTCCTCGCTTAATGTGTCTTAGTCCCTTCATCATGAAACCATCCTTAATCCAGAGACAAAGAAATCTACAGAAGAGAAGGGTCAGTCTGGTCCAAATTGTTCACATGACCCTTTAGAAATCCAAGAAGAAGCCACTTCATCCCAAAGCATAATTTTTTTTGGGAACAGGTTTCACCTTTCCTTCAAGACCCTCAACATTGTTCCAAAATCCTCCAACTTTGACTCGAGAAAATAGGGGTTGTTTCACTAATATTACATGATGTTCAAAAGCAACTTGCTCATATCTTCCAAGCTATGTCACTGGGTCTTGATGGTGTAAACACCCCTAACCTCTCAGAATGGCCAACTACAAGTGGCCAACCACTTGCCTCGTGGATACATATAGATCATCCTATCAGTAGTGAAGATTTTACAGTATGGTCAACACCACAAATGTTGAATGTCCTAAAAGATTGTGTTTCCCTAATGGAGCAGTGCATTATTTATTCTTAGAAAGATAATGAATAATTGATGCAACAAAGACAACACTTGAAGCATGATATAGACACGGAATTAGAAGATAGAGACCAAGCCTACACTTTGCGGGCACTATCACAATCATCATTCGATGTCTTTTCTAACAAGTTAGTCGAAGTTTGGCCTAAGATATGACATGATGCTCCATAGTTACCACAAGATATTACTCTAGTTACACCAATGCAATGAGTTGAATTCATTGCAGATGCATGGTCTCAGTTGGCAAAGAAAACATAAATTCTACAGCAGCATATGGAATCTATTCGGGTTAAGGAGTAAGAGAATCCTAAGGCTATGCTCGATAATATCATGCAATTTGTTGTGGAAGGGAATACCATTCTATCATCACTTCATGATCGGATCGGTGAATGAAGCAAGATTTTTACCATGCTTAATGATTGGGTCAGTGTGTTGGAAAGAAGGAGTAAGTCAGTTGAAGAACTAAGACTCCAAATTCAGTAGATGAACATGGAATCACAAACCCTCATAGATCCTACTACGCAGCAGAAGAAGTTCACGTAAATCCAAGAAGATGATAGTAGACTGGATGCAATGTTTGAAGATTCCCAAACCACCAATAAATAACTCAGGGAGTTCAAACTGACAATTCAAGTTGCATATGTACAGATGCATCGGTTGGATTATGTTGCAAAAACAAAGTGGCAAACTCTGCCCGCCACTAAGCCTGTGAAACCGGACATTGTTTCGGCCCAAAAGTTTGTTGTTGGAGTTTTTATTTTGGTCTAGAAGTAGAAGGATGATTTGGATAATTATGATAACTTCCCCCAATATGCCCTCAAGATTGTACCAGAGTTGGGCCCTTCATTTGAGGAAGGATATAGTACAGAAGAGGAGAGTTGATTTGGAGCTATTCAACAGTTGTGGTCAGGGCTTGTTGGGCCCTTCATTTTCGAAAAAGTCTATGTTTTGGTAAAATCATCACAGGCCAGCTAGAAATCTAAAAGCAACGGAAAAGGTCAAAATCATAGTGCTCCAAATGGAAGTCTAGAATACGGTGGAAGACACAATACCACGGGTGGAAAAGGGAATCCAGAAAGCAACAAAGAGCAGATTTGATTTAGTCAAGTGACTTTATCAAAGATGCCAAAAAGTATAAATAAGAGGGAAGTGTAACGGGAAAAGGATTAATGAGAGAATGAGAGGATTGATGTTGTTTCTATTGGCATTATCACTATTTTATTTTTCTAGGTTGGGATCTGGTTAGTACAATCATGTATATATATTGTAATGATTCATTTTGGTACTATTGTTGCATTTGCAACAAGTTTTGAGTCTGTAATGGGTATAATGGATTAGATCTCACTGCTCGAGAGGATGTATTGGATATCTATGATGTAGGAAGGTTTTGATACTGATGTTGATAATAGAATGAAGTGATTTTGGGCCCTAAAAATTTTCTTTGTGCTTATATGTTATGTTGTGAATGGATTTGTGTTTATGTGGCATAACCGCTTCTTTTCATCTAGTTAGTATTTTATTACTATCACCACTTAAATTTAATGGTTAATATATGGATCTGAGTAGTGTAGAACAAAATTTGATGTTTGGTTCTCTTTAACTCCCTTCATCACACAAGTCTCGGCTATGCTTCAAGTGATACATCCTTCCCTTGTGGAAGGTTGAATATGTTAGCATTCCTAGACTACAATGGTACTTTTTGTTGGTAATTGTCGAGAACCCTAGTCTCAATTTTTTTCCTATACATTGGGGCTTGGCTTTGAGCTCCACACTATGAATCCATACTTGAATATTTACAACATTTACATACTCTTATTTAATGCATGCCAATAGTCAAAACTAGGATATTACAAAGTGATAAATTGTCGAACATATGTAAATGCACTAGCAATATTATACAAATGATTCCATTGGAAAAAATTTAATGTGCAAAAGGAACAATTGAAAAAATAATTCATATTTATGATTGATTGAAATTTTGGCTTCATTTTATTGTGTTATGGTATTCTTGCATTTTGTGGTTCATTTTTGTTGTTAGGGAACTATGTCTAGATTTGACTTGTCTTTCCTTGCCTTTCCTTGCCTTTCCTTGCTTTGACTTTCCTTGCCATGTCTATCCTTTCCTTGCCTTTGCTTGTCTATCATTCCCTTGCCTTTTCTTGCCTTGCCTTGCCTTGTATTGCCTTACCTTGATTTCAATACCTTGCCTTGCCTTTCCTTTCCTAGCCTTGCCATGCCATGTCTTGTCTTTCCATGTCTTGTCTTGCCATGTCTATACTTTCCTTTCCTTGTTGTGCCTTTCCTCTCCTTGCCTTGCCCTTCCTTTCCATGTCATTCCTTGCTTTGCATTGCCTTGAATTGACTTCCCATGTCTAGCCTTTCTTTGCTTACCTAGCCGTACCTTTCCTTTGCTCACCTTACCTTTCCTTTGCTTGCCTTGTCTTTCCTTACCTTTCCTTGCCTTGCCTTTCAATGTCTTGCATTTCCTTGCCTTGCCTTGTCTTGGCATGTCTTTCCTTCTCTTGCCTTGCCTAGCCTTGCGATGCCATGTCTTGTATTTCCATGTCTAGCCTTGCCTTACCTTACATTTCTTTGGATTTCCTTTCTTTGCCTTGCCTTGTCTTACCTTGTCTTTTCATGCCTTTCCTTGCCTTGCCCTTCTTTGACTTACCTTGCCATGTCTATATTTGCATTTCCTTTTCTTTCCTAGTCTTTCCTTGCCTTTGATACCCTTTCCTTGCCTTTCCTTGCCTTGCCTTGCCTTTCCATGCCTTATCTTAGCATGCCTTTCCTTTCCTTGTCTTGTATAGCCTTTCCATGCCATGTCTTGTCTTGCCATGTCTAGCCTTGCCCTGTCTTTCCTTTCCTTATCTTGGCTTGACTTTCCTTGTCTTTCCTTGCTTTGCCTTGCCTTGCCCTATCTTGTCTTTCCATGCCTTTTCTTTCCTTTCCTTTCCTTGACATACATTTCCATATCTAGCCTTATCTTTCCTTTTCTTTCCTTGCTTTCCTAGCCTTACCCTGCCTTTGATTGCCTTTTCTTACCTTTCCTTGCCTTTCCTTTCCTTTCATTACCTTTACTTTCCTTACCTTGTATTGCCATGTCTAACATTGTCATTCCATGTCTATCCTTACCTTTACTTTCCATTCCTTGTCTTGGATTTCCTTGCCTTTCATTTCCTTGTCTTTCCATGACTTTTCTAGACCTCGAACTAGACCTACACCTAGACCTAGATGTAGAACTAGAACATAATATTTCCTCACTAAGAAAAACCCTAGATCTAGAGATCCTCCAAAAAATGGTAATTTTGGAAGTGGAATGATAGTAGAGAGGTACCCCTAGTTGTAACATAGTTTCAAAAGTCCAATGTAACCAACGATTCATCCATCAGAGTCTTAGTTAGAGTTTTATGATGAGTTATAGATCACCTCCTCAAGTCATTCATGGACATGTTTAAAATTTGGTATGAGGGCACAAAATCCAAATTGAGTAGCATAATTGAGTTCCATAAGCTCCATGTTATAGAAAATGTTTCTACACTCCATGCATCTTGCTTTGATGGCCTTACATTTCCCTCTGCAGAATTAAATTCCCCTTTCTGATCACTCCAGATCTAAAAATACACATTTTTGTACATTTACGCGAGCTAGAAGTTATACAGATTGTGTATATGCGGGATGCTCCACTACATCCCACATACATCGGGTTTGGTGCTCAAAAAACAAAAAATGTGTCAGTTTTCCATGCCATGT
This sequence comes from Picea engelmannii, assembly GCA_009831015.1. Taxonomy (NCBI): domain Eukaryota; kingdom Viridiplantae; phylum Streptophyta; class Pinopsida; order Pinales; family Pinaceae; genus Picea; species Picea engelmannii. The sequence goes on along the minus strand of ML786299.1, from coordinate 415,404 downwards.
CACAAGATCCATGATCCTTAACCTTCCATATACTAGAAATGGTCTGACTCGAACCTTCAATTCCATTTGGAGGATATAAATTGAGCCATATACAAGCCTTGAGGAGAATTCATCACATTAAGAGAAAAGACACTCTAGAGAAATTTCACCTCAGAATTGATTCTGCATCCCTTTGTCCTTGAAGTCTGAACTTCTTGTTTTCAAACCCCAAGCTCTTCTTATCTTGTGATGGAGAACTTCATTGAATCCTACTTGTGAGCTTACCTTTGTGGAGGATTGAAGTGGTGGAGGCCCAGCTAGAGGGACTTTGTTTCTCGATTCTGATATGTGTTGTTACATAATTTTGTCACCTATCTACTTATGTTGATTACATTAATAGAAATACTATTTTCTCATCCAATTGATATATTGAAAATATTTATATTGCTTTCCATGGTCGTATTTTTTATGTATGTTAATGTATTATGCTAATTTATATGATAACATTATATATCATTACCACATGCTTGTGTATCTTGGTTGTTGAGGACAAGTTGTAGGTATAAATCTTTGGGTCGCATGTTCAACAATGGTCTTCTTCAGACATTCGGATGAGGTAGGATTCTAGCCTTCTCTTGTTAGCATTTTATTTATATAGCATACTTGATATTAAATTTGATTTCTAGGTGTCGTTCTATATATTTGTGTTTTCCCCTAGCCATAGAGAGATTTTACTTGTAACAGAATTAGCAACTCCACTGGGGATATCTCCTTTTTGGGGTTTTTTTCCTTGATTTTCTCTCTGCTTTCCTAAGTTTCTCTGTCACCTGTTACTTGATAGCCTTCATTTTTCATTATATCTGAGTTTCTTGGCTTAACCCTTGCCCAAGCAGTGTCTTTTTTTACATACGCAGGTTTTTCCCTTGACAGTCGCGTACATACGTGAGTTGTCTTCCTTTAGGGTGCGTACATACGTGAGTTTTCTTCCTTTAGGGTGCATACATATGTGAGCTATCTTACTTTAGGGCGTGTACATATGCAAGATTTCTTCCTTTAGGGTGCGTACATACGTGAGTTGTTCTCAGAACTGTCACATACACTATTTCCTGAGTCTTTTTGGATGATTTTCGTGTTTGTTGGGTGAGTTTTGTTGGTTGCTGAGACTTCTTGGATCCCTTTTCTGACTATTAAATGCTCATAGAGTGATATTAAGATGCTTTATTGGTGAATTCTTTGGGAGAACTTATTTCTTGTAATTTTTCTCATTTATTGTCCTTACACACTGGTCTGGGTAGTTTCTTCTTGGTATCTTGTTTGGATTGTCTCCTTTTTCTTGCAGTATGGTCTTCCTGTGAGGTTGTTATTTAGTCCTTGCATTTTCTTTTCATTAAATTGAAAATACAAAAATATTTTCTTTCTTGCATTTTACTTATAGCATTTGTAGTTTTGGCTACTTTACATTAGTTTTGGCATAGTATGAAAGATTGCACTTCATTGAAATTGTAGAGATTGCATTTTGGAAATAGCATTTAGAAGCATACCATCTCATTGAAATTCCAGACTAGTACTTAGAAGAGTTTTTATATTTGCTTATTTTTATATATGTTGAGTCGTAATACCATCAGTTTCACAATCGCACCTCATGAGTAAGCAAAAGCCATTAAAATTAACGTTGAATAATTAAAATTGATTGGAAACAATTTTATTTTTCAAGGTACACAAAAAAGTATAGGACCTAGGGCCTTGGAATAGGATTTTATGATTAAACTTCTCCAAGGATATAAAAATCAACATATGTGTTTGACCAAGGAGTGGTGAAACCCATTTTGTAATTGGTGACGTAAGGAGGCTCCACTCACACCAGAGTTAAGCACGAGATCACATGAAGTTGGTTGCAGAGATAGTCCTCTAATACCTTCCTAGCGTCAGAGATATTTCTAGAGTTTTATTCATATCTGGGGGTCTCGTTAGTGCCCTTACTTCCCTGAGAGGTGGTGCTTTCGATATTTCTGACTTTTTCACCCTACCCATACAGTGGATCAGACTTGCGACTACTCGCATGTGCATTGGTTATATCATGGTGACTCTAGTTTCTTGACCTAGGTAGCCACATAGGTTGTTTGTAGGGGTTATTCTATAGGCACCCTAAGTCAGATAGGGATTAGACAACACACAGAATTCATGGAGGATTTCCTCTCCAGGGAGATCTGACCGACTACGATGTGAAGCCTATGAGGATCCTTATAACTGATTCTGACACCTCCACTCTATTGTTATGGAGTATTGGGCCCCTCTTCGGCAAGGCATACCTACTTTATTTTTGGTAGGTCCCTTTCATCCATCATATCCTACTTGTGTGCATTAGCCTTTATATTTATTTAGGAGTGTTTTATTTTATTATTAGTTGACCTTAGGAGTTTGTATTGCATCTCAGGTTTTGAGTCATCATGGAGCAAGACCAGCCTCCTCGTTGGTCTCTTCGTCTTTTGAAGTTACCACCACATCTTGATCATTTACCGAAGCCACCTCCTAAAAGGCATAGAGTTAATAAGCGTGGTACATATATCTCCACCTCCTAGGCTCATGATTGTCCAACCATGAGTACTGAGTCAGAAATGAATGTCTCAGGAATCCCTTCAACTCTTATATCCTCTATGATTAGTGGGGTCCCCTCGACTCCCTTTTCATCAGTGGTTTGGAGGACGAAGGCTCCCTCATCTAATGTTACCCAAACCATGGTCTCTACTAAGATCATTGGAACAAATACTTTTCTATTTCCACGCGGTATGTCGAATCATAGTACTCAGTCAATACCTTTAGCCACTAATCATTTTTCGTATGGTGTGCCATACTTGACTTCTCACTTGTCATCCTTTGTTTCATCGTCTCATGTGAATCCTAGTTTTGGGTCTGGGGGCATGATGCCTCCTTATTCCCCCTTTTCATTTGGTGGGGCTCATATCCCTCAATCTAATCATATGGTAGGAGGTTGGAATCCTCCTTCCTATGGACCCAATCCTAGCTTCACTTTTCCATGAGCAAGCACTCAAATGGGTGGTCCTTATACTTCTTATATTTCTTCCTTCATTCATTCTTCCATAGTGTCGATTCCTATGAATTATTTTATTATGGTGAACCCCCCTTTGTCCTCTGGTGTTCCATCTAGAGAGATTCAGTTTTATATTATGAGAAACCCTCTGCATGGAGTTCCTTAATCTAGGGGAAATGTTTATCCTCATATGAGTAATCCTTATAATGTCTCTTTCTCTTCACTTGCGGCTTTCACGATTCCCTTACAACCTTTTATGAATCATTTGGGAGGATGATACTATCCTACCGGCCAGGGTCATGGTATATACCAGAACCCTGGTTGGCCTACGATCTTACAAAACCATTTTGGCCACACTAAATATGCCAAACTTGTCAAAATTGATGAATGACCCTGTGCATCACGATCCATCATGGCCCCTCATCCCCACCAAGCTTCCTTATGACATTCCAAAGTTTAAAGGAAAGAATGGTGAAGACCATAGTGATCATGTGACTATAATTCACCTATGATGCTCATCTAAATCCCTTAATGATGATTCTATTCGTTTGAGGTTATTTCAATGCACCCTCGTCGAGGTCGTTGCGAAGTGGTACATCTAGCTACTTGGGGGAACCTATGAAAATTTCAATTAGATGGCATTTGTTTTTCTCAATCACTTCCAATTATCAGTTCATTACAATGTTGACCTAGAACTCTTATCGACTCTTAGACAAGATAAATCAACCAATATTTTTTATCATATCTGAGAGTAGCGTAGACGGAAGAGGTTGATTAAAGTCTACATTCCTCCAGAGTTTCTATTGGAATGGTTTTTCAAGTATTTGCAACCTTACATTTTGAAGGATGTTTCTACATCTGGAGTGACAACTGAGGAAGAATCTATATTAAAATCCCAACAATTGGACCTTATATATGTTGAATCTGGAATGTTTTATGAAATTCTCCATGATGCACCGTAGTCAAATTACAATCCTAGACAAAATATTGAGCCTCATGTTGATGGAATTGTATGGTATGAAAATGCTAAGACTACAAACCACGTGAAGAACCACCTAAAATATTTGTCTCTTAACAAGTCTGTAGCAGGACAAGCTATGGCTTCACCCTCCACCACCCCATTGGTGGATGTGCATTATGTACAGTTGTCATCAAACCCAAGAGTATGAATTGGATTTCACCACTCCCAAGAGAAATAAAGCACTCACCCTCGCAGAATTCATAACCAATTTACCATCTACTACCTCTGATCCTCTAGTTAATGAGAATTTCCCCGATGAACATCTCTTTATTATCTCCTCATATGACCCATGGTACAATGACATCCCCATCTACCTACATACTCAAAAATTTGTCCCACATCTCTCTAGATATGATCTTCATCATATTCATCATCAAGATCCATGTTACCTCCTCCTCAAAGATTTCCTATATCGACAAGGATTGGATACCATTCTCTATCATTGTCTCCCCCTCGATGAGGCAGAATGAGTCTTAAATGATTTCCACAACAGTGCTTGTAGTGGATACCTTTCTAGTCTATCTACTTCTGAGAAGGTCATTAGGGTTGGGTACTTCTGGAGTGCCCTATTTCATAATTGTATTCATGTAGTAAAAATATGTTCTAAGTGCTAAGTATACACACATAAATCACGTGCCCCACCAAAATATTTACACCTAGTCATTTCAATTGGACCCTTTTGCAAATGGGGCATTGACTTCATGACATTAAACCCTCCCTCTAGAAATGGCCACAAGTGCTTTGTCATGGCAGTCAACTATTTCACCAAATGGGTCAAAGCCATGCCTACCTTCAACAATACGGTAGACATTATTTCCCACTTATTTTTCAATTATGTCATTTCTTTCTTTGGCATTCCTCTTCAGTTAGTTTCTGACCATGGAAAACATTTTGAGAATGACATATTTGAAAAAATTTCCTCCCATTTAGGATTCTCCCATGAGTTTGATTCACCATAATACCCCCAGTCAAATGGTCAAGTTGAAGTTGTCAACAAAGTTCTCAAAACTAAGTTGTAGTGAATGGTAAATAAACACAAAACCAATTGGCACCACATGTTATTCTTCACACTATGGGCGTATCGCACAGTGGTCAAAACTGCCACCGACTTCACTCCCTTCCACCTCATCCACGACATCAAGGAATTATTACCAATCGAGTGTGATTTCCCCACATTTTGTATGGAATTCAAACTATTTCTTGCCACCATTGCTCTGGAGTAGCAGCTCATAGCCTTAGAAACTCTTGATGAATATCATCAGTCCTCATTGAAAAACAACAAGGCTGCCAAAACGCTCTCCAAATCCACCTTTAATCACCACGTTAACGTTAGTTCTTTTAATGAGGGTGACTTAGTCCTAGCTTATGATATTGCACATGATTCCCTAGGCCATGGAAAGTTCAAATCTCTTTGGTGTGACCCCTTCATTGTCAAACACTGCCTTTCCAAGGGAGCATACATCCTTGGTCACCTCAAAGGATATTCTCTCAAATACCTTGTCAATGGGTTATACTTGAAGACGTTTTTCTCATAAACCTATCCACCCTCAATTCACAGGTCTATCCCATGTACATATATGTGTCAGTGTTGTGTAGCTAGTTTTGTTTTTTGTCTTTTTACATCATTCTCTTCCTTACAATTTTTTATCTTTTGTCCTTGCTTACTTTATCATATGAACCATTCATCAGTATTCCACATAAGCTATGCCAATGATGATAGTCGATGGACTCAGAATCTCACTTTGGTGGCTTAGGACATTCACACCCATTCACATACACTACTTCAAACAAGTGGTATATTCTTAGGACCAGCTACCAACAACCAAGCAGAATATGTTGTTGTGATCGGTCTTTTGGTCAATGTTGTTCATCTCCACATTCATCACCTCAGCGTGTTCCTATATTATCAGGTCGTCATCATGTATTTAAATAATTTATATCATGTACATGATCCTTGACTCTTTAGAAAGTACCTATACGTTAGACTTCTATCACGGAATTTTGAGTCCATTACATTCACACACATTTCAAGAAATCAAAACCAAGTTTTAGACTATGTTAGTAATAGTATTTTAAATTGACATGTATCACATTAACACATCCATTGTTTCCCATAGTTCATCTGTCACACACATCATATAAAGAAAAATAAAACCATATGTACCTACATCATAAATCCATCAAACAAACACATCAATACACCAGAAAATGAAAACACCAAAAATATGTATATATCATCAAATATATATATATATATATATATATATATATATATAATCATCAATTTTATAAAAATGGGCACTATATACATGATCATCTCTCACTACAGTCACGCTCAAAATACATGTCCAAAAATGGGGGCATCGTTCCCCTATACAATCATCGTACAAAAATGTGGGCTTTTCCCATACACATCATAGAGCACCTACGATGCCTCTAACTCCAAAAAACCTTCAACGGCAGGCATTATTAGAGGTCCTCAAGAAAGCATCCCTCCTCTAGCAAGGAGCACCCCCCCAGTAGGGGGTATCAGTTGTCCTCTCGTGATCACACTAGCTATTATGGCTCATCACACAAGAACCCACCACTCTAGGCTGACTCCCACACACAGCTCGAGGATATGATCATTTGGGGCCTCTGCCTAATGTCTTCGGGAACACCCTATAGAACACCCTCAAATAGCTCACGAAACTCATCTATTTTCATATATAGATCGATTTCATCACCTAGGGGTGTATATAGTTCCTTCCCCCATATCATCTCATCATCGGAGGCATCTCACTCATGCTCGGCCCTCTAGGACCTCTGCCTCTTGCTGCTAGAAAAAAACAGCCTCACGCCCTCATGGTCCTCTTATGATCACACTATCTACTATAGATCATCACACAAGAACCCACCACTCTAGGTTGACTCCCACACACAGCTTGATGATATGATCATTTGGGGCCTCTTCCCAATGTCTTCGGGAACACCCTATAGAACACCCTCAAAGTGCTCACGAAACTCATCTATTTGCATCTGCAGATTGGTGTCATCACCTAGGGGGTGTATACAGGTCCTTTCCGAATATCATCTCATCATCATAGGCATCTCATTCATGCTCAGCCCTCCAGGACCTATGCCTCTTGCTCCTAGAAAAAAACAGCCTCACACCCCCATGGTCCCACATCTGCAAGCTCAAACATGGTTACGCATCAATACTATGTCACACCAAATCACATATAACATATATGCATAAATGAAAACATGAAATATTCTCACCTCATCGATCCCAATCCTCCCAAGGTGCAAGGATCATATATGGATCTTGTCGATAGACCATGCCGATGTAGGGGTACTCTAGAATTATCTAAGGGGTTTGCATCTAAAACCCTTGGAACCTCTCAGTAAAATATTTCCCCACCAAGCCATCACCATGGCTCACCAAGATATCATCCCACAGCTTCATACATGGCCACCTTGTAGGTAATGGATCCAAAATCACCATTAGTCATAGCATCATGACCATCTCTAGGGAAAAAATGCAAAGGACAAAGCCAAATGTAAAATCCTCACCTATGCCACCACTGCACTAGCCTAGCTATGTGATCAATAACTATCTCATCAAGCCTTCTCAAGAAAAGGTCTTACCATCCAGCACCTGCTCTACAATACTCATGTATTCCCCAAAGATGCGTTGTGGGGCCAAGGATCCATAAATCATAACAATGAGTGAGGCCACAAACCATGTCAACAATGATTCAATCTAGTTAATATGAATTTCCCCACCTTCCACAGAATCAATAGCAATGCAGTGGCAAGAATTAATCTATTGCACACTCTCATCCGGACATCCACGGATGAGCATCAGGGGTAACCCCCCTGATCGAGAGTCATGTCAATAAATAAATGTCAGCCTCTATTGATAGTATGACCTCCTAGCCATGGATCTAAAAAAAACATTGATCATCCTACCACATGTCTACCAATAATTTCAGTATATCCTCATGGAATCACATCAGTGAGTAGTCAAAGAATTCCAATAAGCCAAAACTAGCTAACTGAAATCTGATCCTTGCATCATCCCCCACCTATGTGTGGAGGGCCTCCCAGTCTCACTCTCACTAATGCACTGGAATTTTGATCACCCACATGCAACTCACTCCCTACACCATAACCAAAAAATTCATGCTAGCTTATCATTTAAGAAAAGCATTGCAAAAAACATCTAACTCAAGTTTTTTTTACCAACCACATGCCCACTAGGTGAATAGACGCATTGATCGGTGCAACTCTTTTTTGAACAATCACACTGCTATTATCAGACTAATCAGTAGGTGTGGACACTAACAGATCTCCCTAGATTCACCTGGATCTAGAACAAAACATGACAGGACATGACTCTTTACCTAAGTTACGACCATTGAATTAGCTAGTAAGGAGGAACAAGTGACATACCTTTGTATCGCTTCCTTAAGTCTCTGTTGCTCCCACTTCGCTCTGGTGCTCTCATGAAATCAAGACCAAGACAACACAAACCAACCAAAGTGAAGATAGCAAAATGTATTCAATTGTCAACTTATGCATAGGATCAATGAATTACACAATAAAGTAAGAATGACTTTATGGGAAAGGGACATGCCACTGTATCATATTAATTGAAAGTAGAAGATACAACTTGATCACCTTGATGTCGCAAGCTTCCTTTCGGTGACTCTTGGTTCCAACACACACACTTGCTCTGTCCTTGCATGAAGAAAATCCAATTCCTCTTTATAGACCTACTAGAGTCTCCAAGATTTTGTTCAAGAAGGGTTCTTCACACAATTCCTTCACAAATTCTTCAATTAATCTTGCTTAACCTTTTCCATGAGAATCCTTTCAATATATAGGAGAGGGTGATATGGTTACATGGATGAGAATGATCCCACCAAATCAAGGAAGCCAGTAAAATGACAACCATACGAATGTCAACCCATTTTCTAGAAGATTCCCTTCTAGAACCCTCGAGACTTCTTCTCTTTTCCAAGTTCAAAAACAAGTTCACACCCTGTGTATAGAGCAACCTATGAGAAGTTCACACCCTAGACAAAGGTGGCCTACGAGAATGGGTCATTCTCGCACCCTAGGCCATATGTAGCCTGCGAACTCACTTTGAAAATATGCTTTCTGGAAGGAGATAAATGCCACTTTTCTCAAGAGAAAGTTCTTGTTGGGGACCTGAGTACACCATTGTTAATACATCACCAAGATGACCAAAATCATGTGTAACAGAATGCCCCCAAAAGTATGAGGTCGGAATCAGTGACAGCCGAAATACTTTGTAAACTGCATGTGTGTGTCGGAAACCAGGAGTGCACCTAATCGAAAACCTGCAAACAACCAAGCATCTGCAGAATATCATACTAGTTCTGAGGTAGGCATTCCCATACTCAGATCACGGATAGATGACATCATAGACATAGGTCATGGCCACCAATAATACACTGTGGATCCATGCCATCAAAATATCACATAGCCACCAAGAATACACTGTGGATCCATGCAAGAAGATTCAAATTAAGATGACATAGCCACGAGACATACAAAGTGGATCTATGTGTCAACAAATTATACATATTCCATCGCAACCTGGATCAAAGAGATGAGATCCAGGGTCTTCAATCTCTTCACCTGAAAGTACGAATCTAACCATGTCATTACATGTGCTAAAGTCAAACATGGTAGAAACCACTTGATTACCGGTCATTGATGAAACCATTAACAAGTGCGAGGGAAATCACCATTAATGGCAATGATTCCCAAGGTACACTAGTACAATCCACCAAATGTGAATAAATGAGTTGAGGTCAAACATTCAATGGAATCTCTTGATCAGGGGTCAATGATGAAAACCCACTGTCGAAAACGAGGAAACCTTCCATTGAGGCATGCAAGTTCCAAGGTACCAAATAATTTCTAAGTCTTGTTTCCAGATAATGAGCTGGAGTCGATGGAACAAAACTCGTCATAGGAGGGCCTTGATGTATCCCCCATCAATGACATGAAATGAGTAACATATTTTGAAGGTGGAACGGAGTATGATGTAATTTGAACTGGACACAGGGAAGGCTGACACAGAGAGAATGGACAACTGTAGATGGCCAACTCAATTTCGGATGAACTTCTCTTGAACATATGAATGACACGACCAATGATTTGGTAGAACTGACTCAGAGACGACTCAGGATATGACCTTGTATAAAATCGAATGAGAGACAAATGGATTTCCCAAACTGGCTTCAGATAATGAATAAGGGGGTGTCATGTTCAAGAGCGACACTTACTACCAATAATATGAATACGAAAACACATCCCTTTCCCAAATTTTCCCCCACCATTTCTGGCGAGTACCTCTTTATTTTTACACAAGCTTGAGGATGATAACATATGCTTGTTGATGTAAGCTCATCCTTTGGATGAGTCCTTCGGAGTATGTTTAACGAACCCTAGGAAGGAGTGGTTCGGCCCCATTACGGGTCTTTCGATGCTTGTTTAACGAGTCCAAAGATAGAAAACTCGAAGGTTTTTCATGATTATAGAGTCTGGAAAAACACTCAAAAGAGAACTCTCTCAGTTCATTTTTTGTAAAATAGTCCGATGACACCGAAAAAGAGATAAATTATCACCCAACAGACGCTTTCTTCAAATACTTTAACGAGCGTGAAAATAGCAAGGTCGCTCGGCAAACTTTTCATGTTTAGAGAGTCTGAAAAGAGCTTAAAGAGAACTCCAAGGGGTTCCTTTTTCGTATAACCTTGTTGAGCTCGAAAAAGTGATAAAAGTGCGCTCGATTACGTTCTCATGTATTTTTGAGCGTGAGAATAGACAAATACCAAGCTCGAGGTTTTGTGCAAAAACCATAAAAAACAACTTAAACATGGGATGAAAAAGAGAAAAAATTTGTATCCCTGTGTATGGACGTCGAAGTCGTTATGTCTGCAAAAAGTCGCACTCATAGGGGTATTATGCATTAGGTTTAATAAGTAAAACAATTATAAAAACCAACAAAAATGGCAAAAAGTAAATATAAGTGGGTAAACGTTCTTTTTACCATAGTCATTGTAACTTTGCCAAGATTTTAGCCCAAAACCTCTCTTTTTCCCTTGAATTTTGGCGCTCGATTGCAGAAGGTACGAGAAACCATTTGGCAAACCATCTCCGGTAGTGAGGTAAGCTCCTTGTCTTCTATCTTTTCATGGTTCAAGTTTTAATTTTCATTGGTAAATTTCAAGTTTTTGAGCTTGTTTTAGGGCTCAAATTTGTTCTCAGGCATTCTCGCATGCTAGCCACACAGAACCTGCGAGAATGCATGATTCTCGCAGGTGGCCCCAAAGGCACCTGCGAGAAAATCTCACTATGCCAAAGGGGCACTTGCGAGAACCGCAAAGTGAAAAACTTATTTAATGTTTGCTCAATGAAAAATGTACCAAGTCTTGAAGAGAGTTGTTGACCTTCTTCTTTTGTGTCTTATGTCGGCATTTGGCTATCACCATGGTTCTAGAATGGCATGAAAGAGAGCATGAAGAAGAAGATGTTATTGTTGGGAATAACCTGGGCACCATTTCTACTTTGCGAGACTGTGGTCTCCTGAAATTCTTTCAGATCCCGGGTGTGAGGGCCCAAGTCAGGTTGTTGGAGTACCTCGTTCATATGTGGGACGTGAACCAACAAGTATTCCATGTAGGGGTCCACACATTGTCCTTGGATATCGAGGACGTTTATTTCCTGACAGGACTATCACAGAATGGGTACCATGCTAGCTTGACTGGTAGCCAAGGTGGTGGGTTGCCTATGAGTGAATATTGTCATTTGTACTGTGTTCCAAAGGCGGAAAGAAGCAAAGGAAAAGTGGCCATTTGGGGGGTGCAGGATTTGACCCTTCACACTATTTTGTTCACCATTGCTCATATGGCTGGGAGCGTTGCTCCACACATGGCTCTCTAGAGCTACTTTCAGTACACCATAGAGTGTACTGAGCCTTGGGTCTTTAACTAGGCAGATGCAGTCCTTCGTAGCGTGAAGAGGCAGTTGACTAAATGCAGGAGAGGCGACCTGAAGCAATTCGGGTATGGGTCATTGTTGGTGTCCTTCTTTCTTGAGATGTTTCCCTTGTTGAGGTTGAAGGTCGAGTGGGGTTTACCGACTCCAGAGGATCCGAGGATGTTGAGGTGGTGTAACCTCATGGCCCGACATGTGGCTGGACCAATCATCAAATACAATGATTCCTTCTTTGACTGGTTGCGACCACAGATGTTGATGGTCGATGATTATGCCTATGCCAGGTTGGACTTCCGAGGGGATCCGGACTTGGCCCTACCTGAGGGCGCTCAGTGGGGGGATCTCGGTAAGAAGTACACATTTTTTACTTTTTAAATGTTTTTGTGAATTTTATCATATGCAAATGTTTTTATGTTTGTCCAAGGTCTAATTACAAAAATTCTTTTTTGATGACACAGACGTGGGGCCTTATTGACCTCTGGGTACTTATCCTATTCAGCGATGAAGAGAGGTGGATCCAGTGCCACGATGGGATGCTGAATATTATGAGGCAGTGGAACAAAACTTAGAGGGTTTGACTGCAGACATTCCAGACATGCCTCTTGGAGAGGTCCTGCGATGTTATCAACGTCATACGGTGGGGGTGTCAGAGTCTATTGGCTGACTACTTTGTAGGGTTGCCTGGGAAGTCGTGTGTTATCGTGAACATCATCCATGAAGTCACTTTGTAGAATCTATGAGCTTCATATTTTGAAATTTTGGTCCTTGGACAGAACTTTTTGTAATAAACTTTTTTGATCGTTATATATACATACGGCTTCTACCGGCTTATCTTGTGTTGTGTGATACTTGTGATGTGATTGATTTATAAATGACCCAAATGCCTATCTAAAACATAGTTAGCTAATGCATCAGTTAATGTATTTAGACATCTAGGAATATGTTGATACTCAATATAATCAAAATAACGTTCCAAGAGGTCGCAAATACACCCGTAACAAAGTAGGACTTCGAATAGCATAGACATTATTTAACTGTAGTACTATGAGCTGCGAATCAAGTCGCACAACCAAGTGACAGATACCGAGTGAGATAGCATCAATCAACAATTCGATAACGGCGTTATACTCTGCAATATTGTTAGTCGCACAGCCGACGCACACACCTCATAGAGTGATAAGTTCGTTTGTAGGGGTGTAAATCTCCCACGCAGCAGAAGCAAGGTTCTGAGTACTACGGCTAGCGCCATCAGCGAAGCCAATGTGGGGTAGCGAAGACTCCAACATCTGGAAATCAAACACAATGTCACATAAGTGCAGAGACCAGATAACGAAAAAGCATACTACAGTAACACACAAAAAGTATGATACAATAAAATACAAGTACTCATGGACAGGTGATCTTATGCATAGTACTTCTTTAAGTACAACCCATTTCTAGGTTCACTCAAAAGGATATTGTCATAATCTACTAACTTGTAGGCTCCTTTCTCTAGAACTCGTCTAATGATATAAGGACCTCGCCACATGGCTTCAAATTTTCCAGCTCCTAGCATATCTCGATCTTGTTCGTAGAGGAGAACCAGATCTCCTTCGGAGAAAACGCGAGGCTTGACATGTTTGTCATATTGGGCCTTGACACATTTCTTTTGGGCTTCTATGACTAGGGTAGCGTCACGTCGAGTTTCGTATAATCGCATGAGATACAACAGACGTTCTTCTTCTACAAAAGTGTTTGGTAGGAGTTCGACAGCTAGTTTTAAAGAAGGTATCTCGCATTCAATCGGGAGAATGGCTTCTAGACCATAGACTAACCGGAAAGGTGTAAACCCAATAGTGGATTTAACAGACATCCGGTAAGCCCATAATGATGAAAAAAACATTGTGTGCCAACTTGTTTTGTGAATCCCTATTATTCGTCGAAGCATGGTTATGAGAACTTTATTAATCGCTTCGACTTGGTCATTGGCTTGTGGGTAATAAGTCGTTGAGTTTTCATGGCGAAGACCCAAATTTTCAGTGAGTTCAGACATCATGAAGTTTCTAAAGTGGCTACCATGATCGGTGACGATAGCCTGAGGAACACCAAAATGAGCTATGATGTGATTGAAAATGAATAATGTTGCGGTCTTTCCAGTATTGTCAAATGTCAGTGTCGCCTCGGCCCATTTCGTAAAATAATCTACGGCTACAATAATGTATCCATGCCCCCCAACCGAGTGGGGGTGACATGTCATGAAATCGATACCCCATTTTTCAAAGGGACCGACGGAGACCACAGGGTGAAGAGGAGCGGGATGTGACCGTATCTTATGATTATAGGTCTGGCAAGCGTGGCATTTTTGGACGGTGATTATGCAATCGTTAAATAAAGAAGGCCAAAAATACCCTGCCCGTAAGATCTTCTGGGCAGTAGCATACCCATACATATGACCACCACAGGATCCAGAATGGCAGTCATTTAAGGATTTCTCGGCTTTGTCAAACGTGAGGCAGCGTCGAAAAACTGATTCAATCCCACGACGATAAAGAGTATCCCCGAGGATAATATATTGACGGGCTTGGTAGCGTATTCGACATCGGTCAGTACTGGACAAATTGGGCCAGAAATTCTGGGTTTGGAGATATATGATGATATCACTATACCAAAGATCATCGGAACTAATTAGGAAAATGGATTCATCAGGTAATAAATCGGTTGCTACATTTTCCGTTTCAGAGTAGGGAAAGTCACATATCAACTTGGAAAACACTAAGGATTTCTTGGACTTAGCTCGTTCGAATTCCAACTCAAACTCCTAAACTATCACGATCCATTTGGAGTATTTTCCCCCTAGCAATTGATGCGTGATAATGTGTTGCATAGGGTTGCAGTTAGAAATTATCGTAGTCTTGCGAGAGAGGATATAGTACCAGAAATGTTGAATTGTTTGGACGGCTACCAAGGCCAGTTTTTCGACATGTAAATACTTGGTTTCAGTAGGCATTAGACTACGACTCAAGTAATAGATAACATGTTCATAATGAGAATCATCCTCTTGGATGAGAACCATAGCGATGGTGTAATCTGAGGGTACGAGGTAGAGGAAATAATCGCGATGATAATCGGTGGGGAAGAGAAGTGGAGCACGTGTCAGGGACAGTTTCAAAGCTTCAAAGGCTTTATTTTTGATGGTATCCCATACGAACTCAGACCCCTTTTTGAGTAGTCGCATAAATCCAAGAGTTATCTCGGCGTAGTTCAGGATGAAATGACGAAGAAAGTTTGCTTTCCCTTGCAAACTTTGTAACTGGCGAAGTGTAGAAGGAGGAGGGAGATTGAGAATCACCTCGACCTTTAAAGGATCTACCCTGATCCTTTGACGTGAAACAATAAATCCTAGAAGTCGGCTAGATTCTACGCAGAAAATGCATTTGTGAGGATTCAAGTGTATTCGATAAAACCGACAGCGGAGTAAAATGGCTCGGAGGTGGATTGGATGATCAACACGGTGCATGGAATGAGTGGGTAAGTCATCAATATATGGTTGCATGATGTGCTTGATATCATGTAAGGCATAAGACATAGCATGTTGAAAAGTTGCGCCAGTGTTCTTTAGACCGAAAGGGAGTTTCCGATAGGCGAAAGTGCCCCAAGGACAAATGAAAGCGGTTTTGTATTGATCCTTGGGAACAATATTGATTTGATTATATCCGGAGAAACCATCAATCAGAGAGAAGATTTCACTTCCGTCGCAATCGTCGACAATTTGATCGACGAAGGGGACAGGAAATTTGTCTTTAGGACAAGCTTTGTTAATATCCCTATAATCAACACATACGTGGATTGTGCCTTGTTTCTTGTCAATCAAGACAATATTGGAAACCCAGTCAGTGAGGGACACCGGGTAAATAAAGCCAGCTTTGAGAAGTTTCTCGACTTCAAGCTTGATAGCAGCCGCTTTACATGGGTGAACTGGACGAAGGCGTTGTCCGATAGGCTTATTATCCGGGTATGTCTTGATCTCATTTATCACAATGGGGTCGATACTCGGCATTTCTTCATAGCTCCAGGAGAAAACGTCATGAAATTCTTTGAAAAGTGACTTGTAGGTGATGATTTCATCAGGGGAACATGAAGCTCTGATATGCACATTTTCGACAATTCCAGGTTTGATGGATATGTCGAGGGGAATAGTGGGTGAGATATTGCTTAAGTTCCCTTTGGAAAACACATCGTGTGTGGACTCGGGAATGGTTGAAATGACAACAACAGTCAATGGGGTCGATATCCGTTGGTAGCTCTCGATGGTGTGTTGTTCCAAGAAGAGGATGGAACGGTGATGTCCATCATTCCAAGGGGTGTCTTCCATAACAGACATAATCGTCTCATCCGCGGGAAAAATGACATAGAAAGGATCTGGAGATAACTCACCAAGAGAGGGGGTATAAGGGCTTGTCGATTGAATGGCTTGATAGGAAGATTCGACCAGACTCAAAGGCATTTTGTTGCCGTAACGAAGATGATCATCGGGGTCGGGTACTATCCATGGGTCGTGAGACGCAGGGGTTTCATGAATCGAAGTGGAGATCATGTTGATTAAAGCGACAGGCGAGTGTGGAACATTGGGTGGTGGAATGGGGAAAGTGCCCATTAACAAAGAGTCTTTGAGAAGACCCACACCGACGTTCTCGTAACCCGGTGGGATTTAATCAATGAACGGTATCTTCCCAGTATGCGTATCTAAGTTAAAGAAGGCTAATTAGTCGATGGTAATTACCTTTCCTTGGTGTGGGAAACGTACAACATGAAAAAGAGTCGACACAATTGCGCACATGGAATCGATCCAGCTACGGCCAAGCAGAAGATTGTAATCGAGAGGAGCGTCAAAGACTTCCACTTCGACTTGGACCGTTTTGCCTTCTAGCATGATTGGCAACGAAGGAAGGACACCATAAGGCTTAAAAATAGAGCCATTGAAGGCTTTGAGTGTGTTATAGGATTCAGTCAAAGAGGGAGAGTCGATGGCTTTCCAGCAAGTAACAGACATGACACATGTCAAGGCACCCTCGTCGATAACGGTTCGACAAATGTTTTTGTTGGAGACAATCACTTGGATCTGGAATGCGAATTGAGGGGGTAACCTTGGAACGTGATCTTCCAAGTCAAAAATTATTAAATTCGTGTCCGTCGGGTCGATTCCACCGATAGCTTTCAATAATGTCTTCCATTGTGTGGGACAACTTTGAAGGACTTCGAGGGTTGACATCATGGAAGGTGCTTGGGCCAGGTCTTCAACGATGTTTTAGTTCTGGGCAGCACAAGCATGAGGATTGAAATTCAATTTTCGAACGACGCCCTTTGGAGGAGGGAAAAGAACTGTGTCAAGGCTTGGCCATTCTAGATGAAGAGGACTGTTGGTAGGTGGAGTCCCGGGAGAGGGTTGAACCAATGAAGGAGGTATATCATCAACCTTCTCTTTAGAGGGAGAATAATCTTTGGCTCGAGTGGTGAGTGCGATGTCATTCTTCTTTGAATCGCCAGTACACATTAATACATAAGACGTAGTAGAAAGGGAAGGTTGGTCATGAATGACCAATTGGGCCTGTTGTTGAGAGGGGAAGGGTTGGGACAAAACGGTTGGAGTGGGTGGTTTCGGGGCCCCTTGAAGGAACTTAGTAACCTTGGCACGTCGTGGACAATCCTTCGTGTAGTGATCATCACCACAGATAAGACAAGGGTATCGGGGTTTGCGCTTATCCCTATCGTCAACAGGTGGAGTTTTGGTTTTCTCTGCTTGTGAAGTATTTTTGTTCTCCTTATTCTTACCCTTTCCCTTTCTGGATTTGTTTTTACCGGTTGGGGTAGATTGAACCGCATTTACCTCAGAAGTCTTGTCGGTGGGAGGGGTAGGAGACAGAGAATTTTGAACATTAGAAGAGGTGGGTTTGGGGTTAATGCTCGAGGCGGAATGTGGTTGGGCATGGAAAGTGCCAATCACACCGTCTGTTGCATGAGAAGCAACTAGAGTAGTTGAAGTGGCGGAAGTGGAAGGACGAGGTGCATCAGGGAGTAAGTTGTAAAGAGTACTTGTTTGTGAGTAAACAAGGTCAAGGTATTGAGCATGACTTATGTCCTATTCTTCTGTGACAACTCCACCCATGGCGATGTCACGACTAATGTTGTTCACAAATGATTTTTTGAAACACTCTACCAGCAGTTGATCAGGAAGTTCAAGTTTGATGAGACGTCGTCTCCATCACCACTTATGAATGTGATTGGATATATGAGTGGCTTTGTTTTGTTTGAAAGAACTCAAAATCTCAGTCCCCGTTTCATAATGGATCGGTAACTGGTAGTGGGTGAGGAAAGCCATAGCTAGGGTGTTGAAGTCGGTGAAGAAACCTCGTGGTAATTCTATATACCACTTCGCGGAAGAACCTGTGAGAGTTCTTTGAAAAATATGTAAACGAATAGAGTCATCCATCAAGGAGTTGGATGAGCACCAGAGGTGAAAATTCATGACATGATTGTTTGGGTCCTCTCCCGCTTTGTCATCGAATTTAGGGATGTCAGATGGTAGCTTGGCTGGTATAGCGGGCCAATGGGGAGAGTGACGGATTGGATCGTTTAAAATCCTTGACAGATCCGGGAGGTCCAAAGTGGCCAAGAAGGGTAATTGTTTGTTCACATGCGGGTACTGGTGGCTTTGGGGAGGGAGTCCCGTCAGCAAACCAGTGGGACCATAAGAAGTTTGCATATAATGAAAAGACCAAGGCAGATTCGGTGGTTGTTGTGGAGGAAAGTAGCTCATGGGATTGTATCCTTGAACAGGGATGTGAGTTTGAGCATTCGAGCCCCAAATAGGATTGGACGTACCTGGATATAGTTGTCCTATACTAGGGGGTATAACAGATGTAGCTGGAAGTTGTTGCCCCCCAGTCAATTGAGGATTATGTTGTATCAGATGGTTGCAATATTGGGCCAAGGATGGAGGCATGTTTTGTCCATAGGGTGGGGTCGATGGGGGTTGTCCTCCAATCGGGGGTTGAGTTCCAATTGGGGGTTGTGTTCCAATTGGGATTTGAGTTCCAATAAGAATTTTCCCTACAAGGGGGGGTTGATTCAAACCTCCTTGGTGAAATTGTCCACCAACAGGAATCTGGTAATTTGGTGTGAACGATGGAAAGGTGCCACTAGAATTGGTACCACCTATAGAGGATGGAGATGGTCCTCCAAAAGGGGTTTGAGGAAGTGTCGGAATGAAACTGAGAGGAGAGTGCCCAGAAGAAGAGGGACCACCAGGAGTTCCAGATGGGGTTTGCATAGGAGTGGGAATGGAATCATTCAACGCACGGTATCTGGGTGGAAGCATCGGGGTGACACTGGGCGAGAGCGATGTGCCAATGGGGGCTTGACTAGACGTTGTAATCCTAGTGTGAATGCTCATAGTATCTATGTAATGGACCATTTCTAAAGGGAGGGTCAAGATGTGCTCAGCTCGTGGAGCTTCTATACCAGGAAAATAATAAGAAGTAGTAAAAGGTACTGCGTCTGGGTCAGAGGTTTCGGGGAACGTAGGTGAGACGGTGATTTCAACGCTTGCTCCTGAGCCAAAGAGGTCCGTCTAAAAATGTCAGTAGACCAAAAAGGATCTTGGCCCTCAGGTCCAAGAAAAGGTCCATTTGGTGATCCAGAAGAAAAAACAACTAAGTCTCTAGAAGAATTCACTCGCATAATACGTCTCTCAGAATCGGGGTGAAGTCGAAAGTCCTCTCGAGAATTGGTAATTCGAAACCATTCTAAAGAGTCAGTTCTTTCCACTTGTGGAGTGGTGACGTCTTGGACTTCACTCTATTTAGGAGATCCCTCTGGTGAGCTTGTAGGCATGGGTTGAGAACCTTCCAGATTTTCTGGAGGTAATCCATGCATTCTACGTGAATGACGTGGAGGGTCTATTGTGAACGAGTTACAAACTTACGAAGAAAATCCTATGGTCAACTTGGGTAAATAGCATGTGCTAGTAAAAAATCTAAGAAACAACACCAAGAAAACAAGACCTTCTAATTCTGAAGTTACTAGTTGGTGATGAAATCCAACGTCGCAACAATGAGACGAGAAGGGGCTGGGCTAGGGTGGAAAAGTTACGTTGAAAACCTGCTTAACGGACTTACACCCTGGTGCAATCTCCCACTCATAATCATGGGTATACCCTCCAAGGATCCCAAGTGAGTTTGGCCAACGTCGATTCCAGGTACCGTGAATACTTTCCCCTTCACAGTCACCTTGTGTAAGACCCTAATAAGATAGGCCACTAAGGTTACCACCGACAACAATAAAGCCTGGGGGGACAATCGACAGTATGATCCACACGCAAGGGCAGGGTATCTAGCCAAAAATCAACTCGAGAGGCTTCCACTCATAATTCTGGGTATACCTCCAAGTGACCCCCGTAATACATGCAATCTCTACATTGATATCAACGAAGCAGGGTGAGTAACTCTGTCAATATCAATGCGACCTCGAGTTTGACCCTTATGTGAGAAGGGCTTCCCAGGACAAAATGTTGTAAATGGAATTTGACACTTCTTAACACAAGATGCTATTGTGTGTTTTGTGCTTTGGAGAGTGTATCTCTCTACCTATTCCAAAGTTCTAGCCTAGCTAATTGTTGGTGTAATAGAGTCCTAGAAAAGAGTTACTAGTTAAATTTTTAAAATTGCGCAATATTATTAAGGGTTGTTGTTACTCAAAGGAAATGGAGATGAAACTGATGTTGTGTGAGACTCTGACCCAACAATGCATAGATAGGAATGAAAGATATCAATTTCCGTTCAATGAATCCTATGTACAGGAGGGAAAGAGAAGTTTTCTGGAACAATCTTGAACTACGATATGCAATCTTCTTTAAAATGCAATCTCCAACGAATCACATGACAATGACAATTCTCTATTTGTTCTATTTCAACAATTGATTTCCAATATTTTCAAAATGAAAATTCTTTTAAAAAGAAAAATGTTTTTTACTTTTCAAAAAGAACCACCATGGTGGTGAAACTAAGGAAAACCAATAACTAATGAATAATAAATAAACAAAACCCAAACCAATCTTTCAATGGAGACAAAAATGACAAGTAGACAAGACTAGTCTTTTCAATTGCATGAGAACAATGATTTTCCAAGTAATGGGAAAATGATAAAGACAAACAATCCCAACTTTCAAACCAATCACCGGCTCCTAACCAAACAAGTACTTTGATTTCAGGATCAGAGATTAAATCCTTGCTAAGAAAAGTCAAGAGATGAGAGGTGAGAAAAAGATGGACAAGAAGAGCCTTTGATTTTCGAAGACTGATCGTGCACAAAATCTGAAGTCAAGAAACAATCAACCAGTGGTCCAAGAAGTTCTTTTCAGACACCTATACAGATCTGGGCATCTAAGCATATCAAAACCTTAAATCCAAAAATTTTTAAAAAGGGTTTGCAGGCTATCAGTAATGTACAGTGTGAGAATGGAGCATTCTCACAGGATGGCTTCAAGTAGGGTGCGAGAAACTCGCACTGGACTGAAAGGCAGGGTGCGAACTCAAGGGGTTCTCGCATGCTACTGAGGGGTTCAGTGCAAGAAGGCCTAAAACTAGGCAAAATTTTGGAAAAAGACAAAAATTTTGAAGGGACTTCTGGACCCAGGGAGTCTGTCAGGGTTTCCTGAAGACTCAGAGATTGATAGAAATGAAGAAAGGTAAGGCAAGAGAAAATGGCCAAGGAAAACACCAAAAAACACTAAAAAATGGGTTGCATCCCCAGTGGAGTCGCCAATTTTGTTATCAGACTAATCGGTAGGTGCGGACACTAAAAGATCTCCCTAGATCCACTTGGATCTAGAACAAAACATGACAGGACATGACTCTTTCCCTAAGTTACGACCATTGAATTATCTAGTGAGGAGGAACAAGTGACATACCTTTGTATCACTTCCTTAAGTCTCTGTTTCTCCCGCTTCGCTCCGGTGCTCTCATGAAGTCAAGACCAAGACAACACAAACCAACCAAAGTGAAGATAGCAAAATGTATTCAATCGTCAACTTATGCATAGGATCAAGGAATTACATAATAAAGTAAGAATGACTTTATGGGAAAAGGACATGTCGTTGTATCATATTAATTGAAAGTAGAAGATACAACCTGATCGCCTTGATGTCTCAAGCTTCCTTTCGGTGACTCTTGGTTCCAACACACACACTTGCTCTGTCCTTGCATGAAGAAGATCCAATTCCTCTTGATAGACCTACTAGAGTCTCCAAGCTTCTGTTCAAGCAGGGTTCTTCACACAATTCCTTCACCAATTCTTCAATTAATCTTGCTTAACCTTTTCCATGAGAATCCTTTCAATATATAGGAGAGGGTGAGATGGTTACATGGATGAGAATGATCCCACCAAATCAGAGAAGCCAGTAAAATGACAACCATACGAATGCCAACCCATTTTCTAGAAGATTCCCTTCTAGAACCCTCGAGACTTCTTCTCTTTTCCAAGTTCAAAAATAAGTTTGCACCCTATGTATAGAGCAACCTGCAAGAAGTTCGCACCCTAGACGAATGTGGTCTACGAGAATGGGTCATTCTCGCGCCCTAGGCCATATGTAGTCTGCGAACTCACTTTGAAAATATGTTTTCTAGAAGGAGATAAATGCCACTTTTCTCAGGAGAAAGTTCTTGTTGGGGACCTGAGTACACCATTGTTAATACATCACCAAGATGACCAAAATCATGTGTAACAACTGCTTAGTGCAATTTTTTTAGATACATTCATGTATCCATTTTTTCACCTTTCCATCAAATGTTCGTGTCGATCATTACACCTATTTATTTAACAGGCGCGTTGAATAGCGTCGGAAACAATCATAAAGTCACCTAGAACACCACGTGATTGAAATTATATTTCTTGCATTGCACAACACGAGAGACCAAATTATAGTCATGAAACTTAGCATGGATATATTTTGATCACCCGCATGATTTAACACATTTTTACCAAAAAGAGGGTCATACCCCCATCCATACAATTCTAAGAACAAAAATCCAAAATCCAAAATCATCAGGACGTATAGGCCGCTTACCTAGCTCTCTCGAAACCAAAATATAATCTTCGCAAGTCACTTAACAAAGATCAATCTCACATAGGTTTACCATATCCATGTCAATTCTTGTCACCACATGTACAAATTACATGGCATGTTGGGGCCCCACTACTATTTATTCGCTTGAAACCCAAACTTCCAGTCTATCATACAGGCGCTCGGGACCTCCATTTTTCAAACCGTTCGCACCTTCGGAATCCTCATTCTCCAATATACAAAATTGTATCGTCTGATTTTCATTTTTCACATATTTATTGGGGCCTCATCACGAAGCCCCAAGATGTAGGTATGCTTTCTTGTCATACCAATTGTCAACATTCCATCATTCATTCTTTATTATCAAATACTTTTCACTTCGGGTATTTTGATTTTTTGATACAGGTACTCATCAACTACCTCAGCAGCACATATAGTATGACCATCTCATGGCTCCTTCAGGTATATGATTCAAAATTTCATATAGGCATTCCTTCTAAGAACAAATTCATATACCAGTATCACCCTCTAACATTTTCCTATAGGTTTTCCCCACCCAGTAATACAACAACTTTACCCAACTTCTTATGCATTCAGGTGTTGTTCTTCTCGATAGTTTCTTAATTCACCCACATGTGTTATCTCATACATTGTAGAACCCCTTGGTAATTATGACACTCATGTTGTTTTATCTCATATATTCAAGGATTCCATCGATATTTATGGAGTTCATCGTAGTTCTCATATTCGAGAATACACCTCATGTTTTCTCCTTATCATATTGCTGGCCTATTTCACCTATGAACTTTCATTTTTTGTATAGCTTGGATTGATTTTGTTGAATGCACCTCTGCATTTTCATTGGACCCCATCTCCTCCAATATCATTTGACCATTTTCATTTCAATATTCCATTCACTCACCTCACATAGAAACCCACCAATGGGGCCCCCACCATTCATCTTATGCTACAGTACTTGTGCCTTCACATAGCCAAGCCATCTTCTCACTGAGGCACCTATTTATGTGCATGCACATTCAACCCAAGTTATTTCATTTATTTTTTGGATTTTATCAAGTGTCTCTTTCCTTTTTGTCATCATGTAAAGAAGCATATGCCATCAATCCCAATGGCACCACTTTTTCACCCGGTGGAAACCTTTGTCACCTTTGGTTGGGGCATTCATTTAAACTCACTTTTCCCACACACAAAATTTTATTGGCCAAAACCTCAAGTATCCTAATACACTATGTCAATGATCCCTAAGTTTTTCACCATATATTTGTATCCTTGTCACTTTCAGTTACAATTCAACGATATATAATATGATTTTCCCTTTGACTTCAACCCACTTTTTTCTCTCATTGTATATTCGATTGTTGCCACTCCCAGTCATCGCTTTTTCCCCAACCAAGGGAAGTGTTGAGTCTCACTTCTCATTCATTCCATCTACCTTTAACAAACAATGTCGATACACCTAAGTTAGTACCAGATACCTTACACATCAGCAGATTTCAAGGAGCCCTCGGCCTCTTATAGTCACATCTCTATTACAGTTGACCTCACCATCACTTTCCATGACTAGTGTAGTATCTTGATTCTCATTTCCATTAAAATGAAGAATCTCAGATGGGACAAAGAGAGTCATCATTTCTCTCAGATTTTGTTGACCTCACTGAGATTCGATATCAACACCTCTACATATCAGTGGGGGTCTTACTTCGCGATAGTTGTAGTTTTCATGTCAAACGAAGAGCTTTGAACCTGATTAGTTATCTCAAACCTTCTTTTGATTCATGAATTCCCACCACAAGTATTCACTACAGGTTTCAGAGAAAGTTCTCATTTCATAATGATCATTTTCCAATTACGACGCCCCCAAGAGCGTTGCAAACATCTACTTCAACAAGTTATTAGTTACTACATCATAATAAGATTCATGTTTTTTATTGTCAACACTTATTTATACTTTCAAACATGAGCATAGAGAATGCCTGCCTCATTTGTACAAAATTATTTTTTTTGCAATGAGGTAATGATTGTACAGGTGGTCTCCCTTCCATCCTCCAAAGGAATGTTCTTCTCCTATTCCTCGTTGCTCTTTCTCTTTATCTTTATACAAGCAATAGTGCACATCATAAAATAAACAATGATGTATTTCATCTATATGGGTGCTCCTAACCTCACACATCAAGGGGCATCTATTATCACCAAAAACGTGTTTAGCAAGCAATACAGGTGATCACCGAAAATCCATCAGTTTCATACGTCAAAAATGCACACACACAAGTTTGGAAGGCTACCCAAAGTGACCATCGCAACCTCCAGAAAGATAAATCATGCCATTAGTGCAATCCACATGAAACAACATGGATGTTTTAGCGTGACCATCCAAAAATAATTTGTGCATTGTTTGCATGACGATGCAAATCCTCAGAAAGATCGGCCACATTCAAAGAATTGACCTGCAAGGAGGTCACACCAATGTAGAAACAAGCATAGAACCGACTTAGCATACTTAATTAACCCTAACATTTTTAATACTCCACCACCCGATAAGAGATATGTTCATACATCAAACAAGAGAGAATCAAGTTGGAAATTGAGTTATTTAAGAAAGGTTGTGGGAATATATAACACAGAATGAAAAGAAGGCATTGTTATGCTGGAAGATTGAGAATTGAAGCAGCCATATTGTTATCAACCTCACTCATCTCATAGCTTAATTAGTCATGTGCATTGAATTGCTCACCACTTGGGAATTCAACGCATTGTTTCATGTTACATCACATGCATCAGAAGATAGAAAGAGAGATTTGACTAGGGAACAAAAAGAACCCTCCCAAGGAGGAGAAGGGAAGACCATTTGTGCTTATATCACCTCTGTGGTGTTATCAGTACAAATCCTTGACCATTGGTAACAAATTATTGAATTTACTTCTCTGCTTTACTTATCATTTATGCATATGTTCCTACATCCATTTACATGTTTTTAAGTGCTTATTAAGATGTATGCATGGATTTAATTAATATTGTGATGTCACTTTTTCCTAACATTGACATGTGGACTTATATCTTACACCATTATGCTCAATTAATCCCGCTAAAAATATCAAAGTAGTTGACATGGTGACCCAAAATAAATTATGCTCGTAATTTCCTCAGGAAATATAGAGGCACCTCCTTGTTATTGCAGTGAGTTTTGTAGAACACCATCAACCATCTATCCATCCAGTTATCCCTAAATTGTTGGTGGATGAACCAATCCATACAAATATGTCCCATGTTGATTGGTGATTATAGTTCGGCTAGGATCAATAAATAGTGACATCAAATCATGTTTTGTAATAGTCAAGTCTTTGACTTGGTTTTTATCAATGTCATTCCTGTAATAGTCAAACATCCTATCCTTGTATTCAAAAACACTGGTTAATTTCCCTTGGGCACTTGCAATGCACAATATAATGGCGTCCAATGAAGTGGTCAATGACAATCAGTTAGGATCTCTTGTACTCCTTAAATCACAGACAATTGATCTCAAAGAGGTCAACCCTTCATCAATTTCTTGTGTTTATGTTTGGTGGTTGTGGTGGGTTGGGGTTTTATGTGCCTTCGTGTGGTTGTGTGGAGTTTTGATTGTGTCCAAATTTCATCTTAATTATTCAACTCTAATTTAATAAGGGAGTTCATATAAATTAGGTCAGTTTTTAAATTAAATTTAGAAATTACTAAAAGCATGCAAATAAATAGTTTAAGAAATTAAAAAAACAAGAAAATAATCACAAATACATACCAAGTATTTTGTTTGTGGAAGGTTCTCGTCAGGTATTTTATAACATGTGCCCCCCTCCACTCTTTATTTTTCAAACAGATGTGTGCCCATGACCCAAACAAACCCTTGAACATTTACATGATGGTGAGAGCAGAGCACACGTCCCACAAGAATACAAAATAAAGCTTCATCACAACAAGAACACTTAAAACAAACAACGTCGAAGACACTAACAGGAATAAGAAGAATTTCCATGACGAGGCTAAGAGGAAAGGGGTGTAACCACACCATCATATGATCCATATCTTTTGGCAAGTCTTATGAAGTAATTTGGCCCATTACTTGATCAATTGTGACAGGTTTTTCAATCACTTCCTAATTATATTAGAAAGCAAATGAAGAGTTGTACATTTAATTATCAATATGAGGCTTGTATGGAACTTGCGAAATATCATGAACAATCTATGCAAGAAGAGTGTTGTTTTAACTACGACATTGTAACACTCTAATGTCACAATTCAAATATTCAAGATACTTAATTAAGTCACCAAACTAAGTTATGGCCTAAGTTGCTCTTGTAGAAATTAAAGCACACTTGCGGGGATCGAAATCATACTTGTGGGAATTGAAATCACTCTTGTTAAAATTGAAATCAAACTTGTGAAAATTGAAATCACACTTGCGAGAATTGAAATCACACTTGAGAGAATTGAAATCACACTTGTGGAAATGAAAAATTATGCTATGATCTATCAGTGACTTTCTTGAGTATAACGAAGGTCTTGTATTGTTGCAACAATTAAGTGTTTATTCATTCAATATTAATCCAATAACAGCGTTCCAAAGTTACAAAGTCTAAAGCTAGAGGAAATCAAAAAATTAAAAAAATAAAGTGCAGCTACAAGTGGAGTTGTGGCATGAAAAGAAATCCAACTATTGAGTTGTAGCAACACAAGTCATATCAATTGAACTATGTTATAATCGAAACTAAAGAGACATGATTTGAAACAATAGAAAGCATAGAATGATTGTAACTTTACAAGAATCTGAATTATAGTTTTAAGACTAGAAAACCAAACCACACACAGGTCACATCTTTGTTTTGTGCATCTAGAACTACAATAAACCAAAAGAGGATGCTCAAATCAAATAGGATATACTACAGTTTTAGAATGACAACAAACTAGAAAAACGTCTACATTATGTGAATAAAGCTATGAATATGGAATTACATCAATTGAAAGAAAACAATGACAAAATAAACTGAACAGAAGTAAAATACTAATTTCTAATCCTATTGTTACAGGAAATACCTGACTAAGGAGGGGGCCCTACCCCCTTAGGAAAGGTACCAAGCTACGAAATTGAGATCACACGATCACCAGTACATCAATACGCAACTAAAAGATAGAACCAAAATTATACTGTCGTAGTTTGAAAGATATAATAGCAATAAAATGTATTTGCTAGAATAACTGCCTCCCCCTCGGCTCTAGGGAGTCGAGGTTTTTATACAACATGAGCACTATTCTAAAATTATACAAAAAATAGATGGATATTCATGAGAATCTAACTATTCATCCAGTTACAAATATTCTTTCAAAATTTAGTGGGAATCTGGGGTATGTTGTCTCAATAGGCAATCACTTTCTCCTTTAATTTCCCACTTGCCTCCTGCCATTTTTCTATGTGAATATTGCTTCCCAAATTCTAGTTGCAGCGTTGATTTTTGTGGTGGTGAGCTTTATTTGGAGTCACAGCAACAAAAAGTGTGCTCGGAGTTGCAACAGTTTGTCTAGAGTTGCAGCAAATAAGAATGCACCTAGAGTTGCAGCAAATGTGAATGCACCTAGAGTTGTAGCAGTTGGTTTGCACCCTGAATTGCAGCAAATTGGTTTGTGCACGCAACTGTATCACTTGGAGTTGCAGCAGAGAGGTGTTGCAACCACTTTGAGGTGTTTCATCTACTATATTCTTCTGTATAGCAATATTAGTAACTGAAAGTAACGAGTTCCTTCTAGGAATTATGCAAAAATAATGTAATAATGGCATACAAGGTAGTATTCATAACTTAGTGATAAGTGAGGTGAACTCGATAAAGGAAGTATCCAAAAGGGAAGTGATTAACGGAAAATGGTAAGCAAAAGGGTATAGTCTAGTGCTAAAAGTATGTCATTTAAGGAACCCATCATTGTGCGTGACAAATTCATGGATATTCCATGCAACCATAAATGGAGGGATCAAGTTGAATTGAATGTTATGTTGTCGAATGTTAGAATAACCACTAAAGAGAAAGATAAGAGCATTGATGAGATAGATATTTGGATGGTCTAAGTATTGTAAAACACAGGGTATCGATATTGATGTGGACAACGAATCTGAGTTGGTTCTTGTTGAATCTTGGTTGAATTAGGAAGAGGTTCAACACATATTGATTAGCATAAAAGAAAGTGCACCAGTGAAACCAGAGAAATTACATGGAATAACCCCGGTGTCGACTGCAAGAATTATATTAAGAGCACCAATGCAAACCAACGACCAAGTGGAGGTGTTGACGAGGCATAATTTTCCCTGCAACAGTAAGGGGTACTCCCTAGTGCACAGTCCCAATTAAACTATGTACCATTTGGGTTAGGAGACCCATTCATAATTTGGCCTGGTTGTCATTCCTGGTTATGAGAGTGGCAATGGATGGTTCTGTAATGTGAATATGTTGATGAAGACTATGTATAAAAATAAATATAATCTACTACTAATCTATCCTGCCCTATCCTAGATAGTAGCGGACTATAGTAACTGAATGAGTTGTAAATGAAACTAAACTCTACCATGAACCCTACACAAATAGTTGAAATGAAGGTGCAAAGTTAGAAACATGAGCACACGTACATATAACTAGAAAAGTTTAAATTGTATTTTTGCATACATTAAAAACTCAAGAGCTCAAGACTTGAAAATATAAGAAATAATAACAATATTGTAACATGAAATTGTGTGCATCAGATTAGTCTATCAATAAACATTGTTCTTACAGTATATCTGATCAACATGCATTCTACTTGAAGAAGTTCACAACAAAATCAACCACACACACAAGTTTTGTCTTACGAAAATTGGGCCTGAGGGCTTCTCAATATTAATCAATACAATATATGTGTGTTGGAATGTTTGGGATGACCCAGGTTCTACCTTGGGTTTCCAACAAAACCCTACAAACCATCAACCCTTCTAGAGACCAGAATGCAACACTGTGCACAGAGTGCACAGTGCAATCTCACCTAAGATGGCTTATCGGTGACTGCAGGACCCAAATGTCTGCAGTCATTGAAGGGATGGCGCTCATGGGGATGTTATACATTATTTATACATTATATATATCAAATATACCATTCTTTTAACCATATGCATTCATCAATATTCATTTTGTAGTAAAATAACATAACAGATCTAGTGTGCATTGTAAGTTAACTCTAACATATTCATTCATCCATCCATTCATTCAACATAAAAGACATAAGATCAGAATTCCACACATTGACATAGTATTTTACCATGGTTCACCCCCCCTGGGCTACATCCACAAATATTTTGCATTCTATGCTTCTTTATTCATCTTCATCAAATCAGTGTGTTGCGCACAATACATCATAAGTTTGGTGCATAGGTGACTTTGAACAGTGTCGCACCAAGCTCAATAGCTTGTGACATGACCCTTAGTTACAATCTATCTGAATTCATATGAGCTCCACAACTCTCAACCAAAATAATCATCAAATACTAACTCAAAACTCAAAAAGGTTCTCAAAGGTATTTCTATTACACAAGGTTGGTCTTAATAATCTCCTCAGATCTTAC
The DNA here is from genome assembly GCA_009831015.1 of Picea engelmannii. Classification (NCBI taxonomy): domain Eukaryota; kingdom Viridiplantae; phylum Streptophyta; class Pinopsida; order Pinales; family Pinaceae; genus Picea; species Picea engelmannii. The sequence continues at coordinate 384,614 of ML786299.1, read as the reverse complement.
ACTACATATATATACTACAAAAATGGGTAAACACCCTTTACATCATAACCCAAAACCCTAACCCTAATTGGATTATGATTTTACACATTACAACCTCCTATGTGTGGATGGTCCTCGATCACACCGTTTCCTTGTTGCATTATCCTTTCTTCTGCCTTTGGATTTCCTCTTTCCTCATGTTGATTTTCCTTGATTCTCGACACGTTGCTTTCCTTGGCTTCTAGCATATTGCTTTTCCTTATTTCCTGGTGTGCACTCCTTTCCTAATCCCTTTTGTAACTGTCTTCAATAAATGTTGTGTGTTTCCCAAAAATATCATGTTCCAAAAGCACACTTACATGTGGCTCATCCTGAGCCACTCAGGTAGTGTTTTCTTGCTGCACTGACTTCTTCAGCGCCTAAAGTCTACCTGTCAACTCTTGTACTTGTGTTTTTTCCTGCACACTCCTTTCTACAATATTTTATACCAGTTGTGCTATAATGTGCTCTTTTAGCACTGCTACACTCTCCAAGTGTACCTGCTCTATCTTTCCCTTTGCTTCTTCCAACTCTATAATCATTGTTTCTTCCCCTTCCTGCAATGGCTCCAACTAAGCATGCCTTAACTGTTTTTCCATCTGGATTGACTTCATCTATTCCTACAAGTTCTCCATCTCCTATGCTCTCTTCATCCTGTCTAATATAGCCAAAAAAAAATTATGTGCTTCAATTCATGTACTACAATGTTTATGTTTCCCTTATTTTGGTCTAATTCTTGAATCTTTTGATCTTCTTGCAGTTCTATCCACATCTATGTTGTACTGTTGTACAGTTCTTCCATTATGTTAATATCCCCTTCAATGTTTTTTGTGTATTCTATAGACTGTTGTTCCCTTTGTTCTTTGATCTCTGGTGGAGTGTTAGGGATCAACTTCATTGTCAGGTCTATGATTTCATGTCTGTAACTTTCCATAGCCTACGTTATCTTTTGGATCTTCTCTTATGTGCTTAACTCCTCTGCTTGTGCATTGTCTAGGATAGTCTTAAAGACTTCCTCAAGCCTTTGTTCTAATTTCTTTGCACGTTGTGTATCATCGTCCCTCTCAAGTTGCACTTGATTGAGGGCTATCTCCAGTATCTCCTTTACCTCCTTGGTTGTATATAATTTCATCGCATTTTTCCCGACCCTTGATTGAAATTCATGCACAACACTAATCTGTAGCTTGTATAATTATTTGGTTGGAATCTTGGACAACACCAAGTTCAACTACTCTATATCCTTTAAGAGTTTTTGCATTGTGTCCTTGTTGATTTGTAGCATACCTTGGTTAATTTAGAAAGTCTCACTTCCCATTGTTGTTGTTTGTATTGTCTCCTTTACTTCATGGGTTTGCTCTTGATGTGCTATGCCTTTTTGTTGTGCTACATTGATCTATATGCTTTCCAAAACTTCTTTAACCTTCATCAAATTTTTCACTAATTCTTCTCTTTGTGACTCTGTGACATATAATTCTTCTTCTCCTCGATCCTGCACTTTTTCTACCACCAATTCTACATCATCCTCAGTTATTGTGAGCTAAGGGGTATCCTTGTGTGCCCTCATCTTCTTATGTTATCCTCCTATCTTTGTCACTGATCTTCTCTTTGGTTGTCTCTTTGTTTGTGTGGGGTTCTTCGCCTCTGGTAGGTCTCCACTTTCTTCCTTCTAGCTAGAGATGTTATCATTTTTCTGAGATTCCCAGTTTTTTCCTTTTGCACACTCAATTTCTAGTACTGAGGCCCTAAGTGTTATTTTCTTCTTCCTCTGCATCTTTACTATCGCCCTACTTTCTTTTGGTTAAGTGCACTCTAATGCTTTCCTGGTATTTGTTGTTGGACTACTTGATTGTCCAGTTCCTGCATGTTCCTTACCCTTTGTTCCTTTATTTTCAACCATTGATCCAACCATTCCCCTATCACCCATTGTAATTCTTCTTATGTGATACAGTATTGCATCTTCAACCATTTCTTCTTAGGGTATCTCCTTGCTTGTATCCACATGTTGTGTCGAGATGCTTTGAAATTTTCTATCCCTTCATTCTCCATGTGTCTGCTATCTTGTCCTGCATTTCCTCAAGATACATGCCAAAAATGTTGGCATTATCTTTCCTCTACTTAGGATCTACATTGTGCCACAAGGTTATATACCTTGTTGCGCGACACTTTCCTCTCCTGTCACAGAAGGTTGAGTATTTTGTTTCTACCCATGCCACTAAGGCTATCAAAATGAGTAGCCAA
>ML786299.1:340874-382258 GCA_009831015.1 Picea engelmannii | reverse complement strand
TTTATGTGCATGCACATTCAACCCAAGTTATTTCATTTATTTTTTGGATTTTATCAAGTGTCTCTTTCCTTTTTGTCATCATGTAAAGAAGCATATGCCATCAATCCCAATGGCACCACTTTTTCACCCGGTGGAAACCTTTGTCACCTTTGGTTGGGGCATTCATTTAAACTCACTTTTCCCACACACAAAATTTTATTGGCCAAAACCTCAAGTATCCTAATACACTATGTCAATGATCCCTAAGTTTTTCACCATATATTTGTATCCTTGTCACTTTCAGTTACAATTCAACGATATATAATATGATTTTCCCTTTGACTTCAACCCACTTTTTTCTCTCATTGTATATTCGATTGTTGCCACTCCCAGTCATCGCTTTTTCCCCAACCAAGGGAAGTGTTGAGTCTCACTTCTCATTCATTCCATCTACCTTTAACAAACAATGTCGATACACCTAAGTTAGTACCAGATACCTTACACATCAGCAGATTTCAAGGAGCCCTCGGCCTCTTATAGTCACATCTCTATTACAGTTGACCTCACCATCACTTTCCATGACTAGTGTAGTATCTTGATTCTCATTTCCATTAAAATGAAGAATCTCAGATGGGACAAAGAGAGTCATCATTTCTCTCAGATTTTGTTGACCTCACTGAGATTCGATATCAACACCTCTACATATCAGTGGGGGTCTTACTTCGCGATAGTTGTAGTTTTCATGTCAAACGAAGAGCTTTGAACCTGATTAGTTATCTCAAACCTTCTTTTGATTCATGAATTCCCACCACAAGTATTCACTACAGGTTTCAGAGAAAGTTCTCATTTCATAATGATCATTTTCCAATTACGACGCCCCCAAGAGCGTTGCAAACATCTACTTCAACAAGTTATTAGTTACTACATCATAATAAGATTCATGTTTTTTATTGTCAACACTTATTTATACTTTCAAACATGAGCATAGAGAATGCCTGCCTCATTTGTACAAAATTATTTTTTTTGCAATGAGGTAATGATTGTACAGGTGGTCTCCCTTCCATCCTCCAAAGGAATGTTCTTCTCCTATTCCTCGTTGCTCTTTCTCTTTATCTTTATACAAGCAATAGTGCACATCATAAAATAAACAATGATGTATTTCATCTATATGGGTGCTCCTAACCTCACACATCAAGGGGCATCTATTATCACCAAAAACGTGTTTAGCAAGCAATACAGGTGATCACCGAAAATCCATCAGTTTCATACGTCAAAAATGCACACACACAAGTTTGGAAGGCTACCCAAAGTGACCATCGCAACCTCCAGAAAGATAAATCATGCCATTAGTGCAATCCACATGAAACAACATGGATGTTTTAGCGTGACCATCCAAAAATAATTTGTGCATTGTTTGCATGACGATGCAAATCCTCAGAAAGATCGGCCACATTCAAAGAATTGACCTGCAAGGAGGTCACACCAATGTAGAAACAAGCATAGAACCGACTTAGCATACTTAATTAACCCTAACATTTTTAATACTCCACCACCCGATAAGAGATATGTTCATACATCAAACAAGAGAGAATCAAGTTGGAAATTGAGTTATTTAAGAAAGGTTGTGGGAATATATAACACAGAATGAAAAGAAGGCATTGTTATGCTGGAAGATTGAGAATTGAAGCAGCCATATTGTTATCAACCTCACTCATCTCATAGCTTAATTAGTCATGTGCATTGAATTGCTCACCACTTGGGAATTCAACGCATTGTTTCATGTTACATCACATGCATCAGAAGATAGAAAGAGAGATTTGACTAGGGAACAAAAAGAACCCTCCCAAGGAGGAGAAGGGAAGACCATTTGTGCTTATATCACCTCTGTGGTGTTATCAGTACAAATCCTTGACCATTGGTAACAAATTATTGAATTTACTTCTCTGCTTTACTTATCATTTATGCATATGTTCCTACATCCATTTACATGTTTTTAAGTGCTTATTAAGATGTATGCATGGATTTAATTAATATTGTGATGTCACTTTTTCCTAACATTGACATGTGGACTTATATCTTACACCATTATGCTCAATTAATCCCGCTAAAAATATCAAAGTAGTTGACATGGTGACCCAAAATAAATTATGCTCGTAATTTCCTCAGGAAATATAGAGGCACCTCCTTGTTATTGCAGTGAGTTTTGTAGAACACCATCAACCATCTATCCATCCAGTTATCCCTAAATTGTTGGTGGATGAACCAATCCATACAAATATGTCCCATGTTGATTGGTGATTATAGTTCGGCTAGGATCAATAAATAGTGACATCAAATCATGTTTTGTAATAGTCAAGTCTTTGACTTGGTTTTTATCAATGTCATTCCTGTAATAGTCAAACATCCTATCCTTGTATTCAAAAACACTGGTTAATTTCCCTTGGGCACTTGCAATGCACAATATAATGGCGTCCAATGAAGTGGTCAATGACAATCAGTTAGGATCTCTTGTACTCCTTAAATCACAGACAATTGATCTCAAAGAGGTCAACCCTTCATCAATTTCTTGTGTTTATGTTTGGTGGTTGTGGTGGGTTGGGGTTTTATGTGCCTTCGTGTGGTTGTGTGGAGTTTTGATTGTGTCCAAATTTCATCTTAATTATTCAACTCTAATTTAATAAGGGAGTTCATATAAATTAGGTCAGTTTTTAAATTAAATTTAGAAATTACTAAAAGCATGCAAATAAATAGTTTAAGAAATTAAAAAAACAAGAAAATAATCACAAATACATACCAAGTATTTTGTTTGTGGAAGGTTCTCGTCAGGTATTTTATAACATGTGCCCCCCTCCACTCTTTATTTTTCAAACAGATGTGTGCCCATGACCCAAACAAACCCTTGAACATTTACATGATGGTGAGAGCAGAGCACACGTCCCACAAGAATACAAAATAAAGCTTCATCACAACAAGAACACTTAAAACAAACAACGTCGAAGACACTAACAGGAATAAGAAGAATTTCCATGACGAGGCTAAGAGGAAAGGGGTGTAACCACACCATCATATGATCCATATCTTTTGGCAAGTCTTATGAAGTAATTTGGCCCATTACTTGATCAATTGTGACAGGTTTTTCAATCACTTCCTAATTATATTAGAAAGCAAATGAAGAGTTGTACATTTAATTATCAATATGAGGCTTGTATGGAACTTGCGAAATATCATGAACAATCTATGCAAGAAGAGTGTTGTTTTAACTACGACATTGTAACACTCTAATGTCACAATTCAAATATTCAAGATACTTAATTAAGTCACCAAACTAAGTTATGGCCTAAGTTGCTCTTGTAGAAATTAAAGCACACTTGCGGGGATCGAAATCATACTTGTGGGAATTGAAATCACTCTTGTTAAAATTGAAATCAAACTTGTGAAAATTGAAATCACACTTGCGAGAATTGAAATCACACTTGAGAGAATTGAAATCACACTTGTGGAAATGAAAAATTATGCTATGATCTATCAGTGACTTTCTTGAGTATAACGAAGGTCTTGTATTGTTGCAACAATTAAGTGTTTATTCATTCAATATTAATCCAATAACAGCGTTCCAAAGTTACAAAGTCTAAAGCTAGAGGAAATCAAAAAATTAAAAAAATAAAGTGCAGCTACAAGTGGAGTTGTGGCATGAAAAGAAATCCAACTATTGAGTTGTAGCAACACAAGTCATATCAATTGAACTATGTTATAATCGAAACTAAAGAGACATGATTTGAAACAATAGAAAGCATAGAATGATTGTAACTTTACAAGAATCTGAATTATAGTTTTAAGACTAGAAAACCAAACCACACACAGGTCACATCTTTGTTTTGTGCATCTAGAACTACAATAAACCAAAAGAGGATGCTCAAATCAAATAGGATATACTACAGTTTTAGAATGACAACAAACTAGAAAAACGTCTACATTATGTGAATAAAGCTATGAATATGGAATTACATCAATTGAAAGAAAACAATGACAAAATAAACTGAACAGAAGTAAAATACTAATTTCTAATCCTATTGTTACAGGAAATACCTGACTAAGGAGGGGGCCCTACCCCCTTAGGAAAGGTACCAAGCTACGAAATTGAGATCACACGATCACCAGTACATCAATACGCAACTAAAAGATAGAACCAAAATTATACTGTCGTAGTTTGAAAGATATAATAGCAATAAAATGTATTTGCTAGAATAACTGCCTCCCCCTCGGCTCTAGGGAGTCGAGGTTTTTATACAACATGAGCACTATTCTAAAATTATACAAAAAATAGATGGATATTCATGAGAATCTAACTATTCATCCAGTTACAAATATTCTTTCAAAATTTAGTGGGAATCTGGGGTATGTTGTCTCAATAGGCAATCACTTTCTCCTTTAATTTCCCACTTGCCTCCTGCCATTTTTCTATGTGAATATTGCTTCCCAAATTCTAGTTGCAGCGTTGATTTTTGTGGTGGTGAGCTTTATTTGGAGTCACAGCAACAAAAAGTGTGCTCGGAGTTGCAACAGTTTGTCTAGAGTTGCAGCAAATAAGAATGCACCTAGAGTTGCAGCAAATGTGAATGCACCTAGAGTTGTAGCAGTTGGTTTGCACCCTGAATTGCAGCAAATTGGTTTGTGCACGCAACTGTATCACTTGGAGTTGCAGCAGAGAGGTGTTGCAACCACTTTGAGGTGTTTCATCTACTATATTCTTCTGTATAGCAATATTAGTAACTGAAAGTAACGAGTTCCTTCTAGGAATTATGCAAAAATAATGTAATAATGGCATACAAGGTAGTATTCATAACTTAGTGATAAGTGAGGTGAACTCGATAAAGGAAGTATCCAAAAGGGAAGTGATTAACGGAAAATGGTAAGCAAAAGGGTATAGTCTAGTGCTAAAAGTATGTCATTTAAGGAACCCATCATTGTGCGTGACAAATTCATGGATATTCCATGCAACCATAAATGGAGGGATCAAGTTGAATTGAATGTTATGTTGTCGAATGTTAGAATAACCACTAAAGAGAAAGATAAGAGCATTGATGAGATAGATATTTGGATGGTCTAAGTATTGTAAAACACAGGGTATCGATATTGATGTGGACAACGAATCTGAGTTGGTTCTTGTTGAATCTTGGTTGAATTAGGAAGAGGTTCAACACATATTGATTAGCATAAAAGAAAGTGCACCAGTGAAACCAGAGAAATTACATGGAATAACCCCGGTGTCGACTGCAAGAATTATATTAAGAGCACCAATGCAAACCAACGACCAAGTGGAGGTGTTGACGAGGCATAATTTTCCCTGCAACAGTAAGGGGTACTCCCTAGTGCACAGTCCCAATTAAACTATGTACCATTTGGGTTAGGAGACCCATTCATAATTTGGCCTGGTTGTCATTCCTGGTTATGAGAGTGGCAATGGATGGTTCTGTAATGTGAATATGTTGATGAAGACTATGTATAAAAATAAATATAATCTACTACTAATCTATCCTGCCCTATCCTAGATAGTAGCGGACTATAGTAACTGAATGAGTTGTAAATGAAACTAAACTCTACCATGAACCCTACACAAATAGTTGAAATGAAGGTGCAAAGTTAGAAACATGAGCACACGTACATATAACTAGAAAAGTTTAAATTGTATTTTTGCATACATTAAAAACTCAAGAGCTCAAGACTTGAAAATATAAGAAATAATAACAATATTGTAACATGAAATTGTGTGCATCAGATTAGTCTATCAATAAACATTGTTCTTACAGTATATCTGATCAACATGCATTCTACTTGAAGAAGTTCACAACAAAATCAACCACACACACAAGTTTTGTCTTACGAAAATTGGGCCTGAGGGCTTCTCAATATTAATCAATACAATATATGTGTGTTGGAATGTTTGGGATGACCCAGGTTCTACCTTGGGTTTCCAACAAAACCCTACAAACCATCAACCCTTCTAGAGACCAGAATGCAACACTGTGCACAGAGTGCACAGTGCAATCTCACCTAAGATGGCTTATCGGTGACTGCAGGACCCAAATGTCTGCAGTCATTGAAGGGATGGCGCTCATGGGGATGTTATACATTATTTATACATTATATATATCAAATATACCATTCTTTTAACCATATGCATTCATCAATATTCATTTTGTAGTAAAATAACATAACAGATCTAGTGTGCATTGTAAGTTAACTCTAACATATTCATTCATCCATCCATTCATTCAACATAAAAGACATAAGATCAGAATTCCACACATTGACATAGTATTTTACCATGGTTCACCCCCCCTGGGCTACATCCACAAATATTTTGCATTCTATGCTTCTTTATTCATCTTCATCAAATCAGTGTGTTGCGCACAATACATCATAAGTTTGGTGCATAGGTGACTTTGAACAGTGTCGCACCAAGCTCAATAGCTTGTGACATGACCCTTAGTTACAATCTATCTGAATTCATATGAGCTCCACAACTCTCAACCAAAATAATCATCAAATACTAACTCAAAACTCAAAAAGGTTCTCAAAGGTATTTCTATTACACAAGGTTGGTCTTAATAATCTCCTCAGATCTTACACTACATATATATACTACAAAAATGGGTAAACACCCTTTACATCATAACCCAAAACCCTAACCCTAATTGGATTATGATTTTACACATTACAACCTCCTATGTGTGGATGGTCCTCGATCACACCGTTTCCTTGTTGCATTATCCTTTCTTCTGCCTTTGGATTTCCTCTTTCCTCATGTTGATTTTCCTTGATTCTCGACACGTTGCTTTCCTTGGCTTCTAGCATATTGCTTTTCCTTATTTCCTGGTGTGCACTCCTTTCCTAATCCCTTTTGTAACTGTCTTCAATAAATGTTGTGTGTTTCCCAAAAATATCATGTTCCAAAAGCACACTTACATGTGGCTCATCCTGAGCCACTCAGGTAGTGTTTTCTTGCTGCACTGACTTCTTCAGCGCCTAAAGTCTACCTGTCAACTCTTGTACTTGTGTTTTTTCCTGCACACTCCTTTCTACAATATTTTATACCAGTTGTGCTATAATGTGCTCTTTTAGCACTGCTACACTCTCCAAGTGTACCTGCTCTATCTTTCCCTTTGCTTCTTCCAACTCTATAATCATTGTTTCTTCCCCTTCCTGCAATGGCTCCAACTAAGCATGCCTTAACTGTTTTTCCATCTGGATTGACTTCATCTATTCCTACAAGTTCTCCATCTCCTATGCTCTCTTCATCCTGTCTAATATAGCCAAAAAAAAATTATGTGCTTCAATTCATGTACTACAATGTTTATGTTTCCCTTATTTTGGTCTAATTCTTGAATCTTTTGATCTTCTTGCAGTTCTATCCACATCTATGTTGTACTGTTGTACAGTTCTTCCATTATGTTAATATCCCCTTCAATGTTTTTTGTGTATTCTATAGACTGTTGTTCCCTTTGTTCTTTGATCTCTGGTGGAGTGTTAGGGATCAACTTCATTGTCAGGTCTATGATTTCATGTCTGTAACTTTCCATAGCCTACGTTATCTTTTGGATCTTCTCTTATGTGCTTAACTCCTCTGCTTGTGCATTGTCTAGGATAGTCTTAAAGACTTCCTCAAGCCTTTGTTCTAATTTCTTTGCACGTTGTGTATCATCGTCCCTCTCAAGTTGCACTTGATTGAGGGCTATCTCCAGTATCTCCTTTACCTCCTTGGTTGTATATAATTTCATCGCATTTTTCCCGACCCTTGATTGAAATTCATGCACAACACTAATCTGTAGCTTGTATAATTATTTGGTTGGAATCTTGGACAACACCAAGTTCAACTACTCTATATCCTTTAAGAGTTTTTGCATTGTGTCCTTGTTGATTTGTAGCATACCTTGGTTAATTTAGAAAGTCTCACTTCCCATTGTTGTTGTTTGTATTGTCTCCTTTACTTCATGGGTTTGCTCTTGATGTGCTATGCCTTTTTGTTGTGCTACATTGATCTATATGCTTTCCAAAACTTCTTTAACCTTCATCAAATTTTTCACTAATTCTTCTCTTTGTGACTCTGTGACATATAATTCTTCTTCTCCTCGATCCTGCACTTTTTCTACCACCAATTCTACATCATCCTCAGTTATTGTGAGCTAAGGGGTATCCTTGTGTGCCCTCATCTTCTTATGTTATCCTCCTATCTTTGTCACTGATCTTCTCTTTGGTTGTCTCTTTGTTTGTGTGGGGTTCTTCGCCTCTGGTAGGTCTCCACTTTCTTCCTTCTAGCTAGAGATGTTATCATTTTTCTGAGATTCCCAGTTTTTTCCTTTTGCACACTCAATTTCTAGTACTGAGGCCCTAAGTGTTATTTTCTTCTTCCTCTGCATCTTTACTATCGCCCTACTTTCTTTTGGTTAAGTGCACTCTAATGCTTTCCTGGTATTTGTTGTTGGACTACTTGATTGTCCAGTTCCTGCATGTTCCTTACCCTTTGTTCCTTTATTTTCAACCATTGATCCAACCATTCCCCTATCACCCATTGTAATTCTTCTTATGTGATACAGTATTGCATCTTCAACCATTTCTTCTTAGGGTATCTCCTTGCTTGTATCCACATGTTGTGTCGAGATGCTTTGAAATTTTCTATCCCTTCATTCTCCATGTGTCTGCTATCTTGTCCTGCATTTCCTCAAGATACATGCCAAAAATGTTGGCATTATCTTTCCTCTACTTAGGATCTACATTGTGCCACAAGGTTATATACCTTGTTGCGCGACACTTTCCTCTCCTGTCACAGAAGGTTGAGTATTTTGTTTCTACCCATGCCACTAAGGCTATCAAAATGAGTAGCCAAAGATAATGGAACCTTGTCCCAGAATCCTACGCATCTCTGTAATCCTCCAAAGATAGGTTCAGAATTATGGTGCCCAACTAAGTACTATCCCCTTCGTGCATTGCACGATTGTTGCTACTACCACCCCTATTGTTGTCCCTTCCTTGTGACATTTTATTAGTAACTTGCAAGCCATCAAATTTTTCGTGAATCTTGTGGTTGGGTCATTTATATTTTTGATAATCATGCCTTTTTTTCCTTTTTAGTGCCAAATTGCGTTTTTACTTCCTCTATAATTGCATTTTCCTTCATCTTGTCATATAAGTATTGTTTTGGCTTCACTCCATTTGTTGGAAGCCCTGTAATATTTGAAATTAGGTCTACAACAATTGGGATAGGTCTTTCCATCCACAAAAATCCTCCAAGTACTCTCACCAATAGTTGTTTTATACAGGCATTGAAATGATTCCCCCTACCAAAGTGTGGGATTCCCAACAAATTCATGATGCCAGCGTTATAGAGCCCTGCAATCCACTACTTGGGTTCTAATATCGAAAGTCCTGATGAAGTTATCCCTTTTCTCTCCATATAAATTTCTTGTGCAAGATCAAGAAACTCCGCCACCTATGTGATGTCATTATTTTCATACTTCAGTTTGGGAACAAACCCCAGCATGTCCTCTACAACTATTATTGATTCTGGAATTTCGGGAAATGAAAAAAAAACTTTCTTTTGTGTGAGCGCTATTGTTATTGTTGGCTTTGGTTTCTTCTTTAATGAACCTGCTACCTCATTTTGTATTTCTTCCTCTGTGTCCTGATCTGCGGTGTTGTCCTGTTTATTTGTAATATCCTCAACCTCTTGAGTCTGTTCTTCTCTAGGGTTCTATGTTGCCTTAGGTTCATTTGATTCTATATTCTTGTCATCTTGTTCATTTTGTTCTCTCTGTGTTTGTCTGTCACTCTTGGTTTGATGTGTTAGGGTTTCCTTTTGAGCTATGGTTTCAGCGTTCTTCCACCTGGTTTACCTCCATTGCTTATTCCTTTGAGTTCTGCTCCTCAACAAGCATCGGACTAACTGACTCACTTTCTAGTGATGGGATCTCATCCACATATACTACTCCTTTCACATCCTCCATCTTTTTCAACTCTATTGTGGCACTTCTTGTCCTTCTTGCAAACTGGTTGGGTGCCCTGAATTTCGGTGGTGTCATTGTCTTAGCTCGGTTAAAATTTGTTGTAAATATAGGTTGGACTCTTCACAACTTCTCACACAATCACACCTTGTTTTCTTCTTTGCTACAGTTTTCTCAAAATCACATTAAGTGTTTACCTTTTCATGTTTTTTCCCTTTTATAAACTCTGTCATAAATGTGCCTTACTTTGTCGGTCACTGGTGTTTCTTTTTCCCACTGTTTTTCATCCCAGCGCACTATGTTCATCTTTTTTTGTCATGGAGTGTCTTCAGGTTCTGTCATACCACTTTCTAGATTTTGTTGCATGTTGTATCCTTCATCTTTCTGTCTACAACTTGGCCATCTACTTACTTCTTTTTGTCTTTTTCTCATTTTTCTACTTTTTTCTTCTCTTTTTCTCTTCTAATTCCTACTATATACAATATGTACAATTCTAATTTCTATGTTGCAACTACTAAGATTTGGTAGGTCAAATATCCCTATACATTTTTCAATTGAATACCATTCACCAATCCTTGGATCTCCTTGCCTGTTAATTCCTGCGACTGCACAACACCTCCATCTGTGACAAACTTTATCTCGAAAGGTCCTAGCCAATGCATCCTAAATTTCCCTAGATGTTGTAAGTACTTACTATCAAGAGGAGAATCAGATCTTCTTCCTTAAAAAATTTCTTTTTAATGTGTCTTTAATGCCAAGATTTATCCTTTGCTTTATGTACTTCCTAATGGAAACCAACTATAATCATATCTTCTTCTAATTCCATGAGTTGAGCCAATCTTTCCTAAGTTGCACCTCTTTCTGTCATGTTTGTAATCGCTGCAATGTGTAGTATTGGTATCAAATACTCCAAGGGAACCACTACTTCCTGCCCATACACCAATCTGAAAGGTGTCTACCCTGTAAGCTTCCTGCATGCAAACATTTAATATTTACACCAAAATTTTCTAGAGTAAGTCTTACCTGGCTTTCTTGATAGAACACCATCAATGATTTTGAATTTTTTAATAAAACTTGGATCCATTTTCTATGAGGAGGCACTAAGTATATGAAATTTTTAGAGGCTACAATATATGTGATGGGCCAAAGAACTACAACAAGGTTGTTGAACTCCTCAACTTTAACTCTAATTTATCAATCCAATGACATGATTCTTTGATGGGGTATTGTGCTCTATATGTACAACTACAATACTACAATATGACTTATAGGCTTGATGAATAATGTGTACCCTAAGGCTAGCTTGAATGTTTTATTGGCCTTTCCCTTTAAGTAGTTTGGTTCATGAACTTCACTCCCCTTACTTACTGGGAGAAGCATGAAATTTTATAGGGTCACTTAGTTGGATTCTACAAGACTGATTCAATAGAGGTCTTGTCAGTTGATAAGGTCACATGTCATAGGCTCAACAGCTTCTTCATCATTATGTACTGTAGGTCTACTTGTTGGAACAGGGGCAGACCCAGGGTTCAGCGACAAGAGCGCACCAACAAGCCCTAGCTACTGACCCTTTCAGCAACACCTGCGAAGAAGATGCAGTCTCACCTGAAGCAGCTATGAGAGGGTTGCAGGACAGAGATGACTACAACCAAAGGGAATATCAAGTGGATATAGCACAAGAACAGCACATTGTTCATATATCCCTTATCATCATAGACCTATTCTGCACATCTACTATCTTATCTAACACAACAATGCAATCACAGTATATCAATGACAGAGATAGAATAGCAATCACACACCACACCAAATATACGTGGTGCACCCTCTCTCTAGGGCTACGCCCACAGAACTATGTTATAATATATTAAGGTAAAGCATACAGTTCTTGTCTGCACTCTTAGCTAGCAGATCTCTTCTCTTCTCCTCTCTTTCTCTCCCCTCCCTATGCACCCAGCTGCAGGGTTGATCTTTGCACCCAGTTGAAGATCTTACAATACCATAAGGCTCTCACTCTTAGCACTTCTCTCTCTCAATACAATACTCACTCACATCAACAATACAACTAGATCAATATCAATATCGTACCAACCCAAAAGTACCGACCTAACCCAGGTCCTTTAGACCTTTATTTATACATTAAAATAGCTCACCGACAGCCTTAGGCCGAAACTGAGGTGTCCAAAACCCTAGATGTCTAAAACCCTATGTCAACTTGACCCATATTTGTAGGGATTTGCCAACCTGTCTTTCCTTTCTTCTCACGCGGTGCTCCAAAGCATCCAACGGTATCTTTTTCCACTTGTTGATTTCTCCATGATCCTTCTTCCTTGTTGACTTATCATTCTCTATCTCGTTTTCCAACGGCTTTCTTTCTCAGGATTCGCTCCATCTTTTCTGTTCTTTTGTTTACTTCGACCCAATAACATTCATTGTGTCTTCTGCAAAGTTCTCATTCTCCCTTTTCTTCCTTTATCTTCACTTGATTCCTTACCCAAGGGCCAAAAGGCCCCCAACACTCACCTATGACTCATACCGAGGCACTTCAAATCTGAGCTTCATGTTTTACTTCGACTCCAAGTTGCACAGTGCAGCCTTTGCATTTTTCTCTTTGCCTTCTTCTTCTTTCTCTTGTGCAGACTATATTTTCTGTGTCCAGTACCCATTTTCAATTGCACCTGGTACCTAGAGCCTTTTCTTCATTCACTGAGAGATACAAGGTAGCTGGTTTTCATAGTACAACTTCAATCGAGTCCCATTCACTAATCCTTCCTTCCATTCCCCATTCAGAGTCTTCAATTGTGCAGCTCCTCCTTCTGTAACATAAACGATCTCGCATGGCCCTAGCCAATGCATTCTGAACTTTCCAGGATGTTTTATGAACTTGTTTTCATAGACCAGCACTAGGCATCCTTGTCTAAATGCCTTCTTCTTGATGTGCCTGTGATGATAGGCCTTCTCTCTTTCCTTATGAACCTGCTGATGGAATCCTGCAGTGAATCTATCTTCCTCAAGTTCTACCAACTACGCAAGCCTCTCTTGAATAGCTCCAGTATCATCCATATCTATAAAGGTAGCAATTCTTAGGCTTGGTACCAAATATTCCATTGGAACAATAGCTTCAAGACCATATACCAACTTAAAAGGGGTTTGCATTGTTAGCTTCTTGCAAGTGGTTCTATAGGCCCATAAAATTGTTGGTACTCTTAAATCCCAATCATCTATGTTCACACAGCAAATCTTGGTTAGTGTTGTTTCCAAAATCTTGTTGAATGCTTCAACTGTCCCATTTTCTTGTGGATGGTACGGTGTGCTCTTCTGATGGTGGACTACAAATTCTTCAATCAAGGCTTCAACTGTCTTATTGATGAAATGTGTTCCTTGATCACTCATAAGGATATTTTGGCATCCAAACTGGGTTATGATTTCATCGAATATGAAGCACGCATTTGTCGTTGCACTACAGTCCTTGATTTCTCTTGCTTCAGCCCATCTAGTTAAGTACTTTGTCGCAGTAATTATGTACCTTGCTCCTGTACGCTTTCCTGGTGGATTGATAGGTCCAACGAAGTAAATTTCCCATTTCTCAAATTCTTGTAGGGTCAGCTACGGTGCTAATGGAATTTCATCTCTTCTAGATGGTTTCCCAACTCTTTGGCATACATCACAAGCTCTGGAATAGTCTTTAGCATCTCTGTGTAAGGTAGGCCACCAAAGGCCAGCTCTAAGAACCTTCTGCGCAGTTTCTTTCCCTGCATAATTTCCTCATGTGATGCCTTCATGAGCTTTTGAAAGGATCAGTGGTCGTTCTGCCTCCATAACACACCTTATCAATATCTCATCAGGTCCCATCTTGTATACATGTCCGGCTCTAAGTGAAAAATCTACAACGCACACTACTAGTTGTTTCTTCTAAGGAATTGTGTACTCACTAGGTGCCATTCCTATTGATAGGAACTGGACTATCTCTGCGAAGTGGTCATCGATCTCTCTAATGGCTAGTATTTCTATATCTGGTAGTGTATCCTCCAAACTAGTCGGATCTTCTCCATGTTCCAACCTTGACAAGTGGTCAGGGCCTTTATTCATTCTCCCTGGCTTTACTATTATCTCAAAATCATATTCTTGAAACAGTAGAAGACATATGCACTTTCACCCACCCAACACTATCTTGTTTACTAGGTATTTCAGCGCAGAGTGATTAGTAAACATTTTAAAGTGTCCACCCAACAAGTAGTGGTGAAATTTTTGCAATGCATACACCATGGCTAATCCCTCTCTTTTAGTAGTGGTATAGTTAATCTCAGTTGTAGATAGCTCCTTGCTAGAAAAGGCTAACAGGTGGTCAATGTCTCATGTTCCTGGTTGTGCTAACACAGCTCCCAATGCAATATTAGATGATGCATCGACATGCACATGAAACTCCTTGGTCCAATCTGGGAAAACCAGGATGGGTGTAGTAACCATTTTTTGTTTTAGTGTGTCGAAGCTCTGTTGGAATTCCTCTGTCCAATTAAACTAACAATCCTTCTTCAACAGCTTCTCCATGGGTGTTGTAATCTAAACATAGCCCTTAATGAACTTTCTGTAATATCCCGTGTGTCCCAATGCAGTGCGCAGTTGTTTCACTGACATAGGAGGGGGTAGATCAACTATAATGGTGATCTTAGATGGATCAACCAGCAATCCCTTCTTGCATGCAATATGACTTAACAGTACTCCAAATGGTGAGAATAAGATGCACTTCTTCAAATTCAAAGCAATTTGACACTACCTGCATTTATCCAACAATAGCCTTAGACATTCAATGTGATTTTTCAACTACGTCCACCAACTCTTCTTCTTTATAGTCTTTGGTCAATTGGTTACAAGAACAAAGCCCCAAAACCCTTACTCTGTATAGGACAGAAGATCTGTGCAGCTCGCTAGATCCCTCTTCCTTGCATTATAGCATTAAGCCTCCTATCGTATCGCACAGGGAGTTGCACTCAGCTCTACAAGTCTTACACAGAATGCACAAAGCCTTGATCACACAGATCCAACTCTTGGCACTTGGCCTACATCACATAGATATATAATCCACTACTTCTCTATATGGCCTAGACATCTATATATACATACAAAATATGCCTAAACATGGGTAAACCCATGGGCCGACATCCCCTTCCTGTTACATATTCCCAAAAACCCAAAAAGGGGGTCGAGATCCCGTGATCTCTGCTTCGTCTTGCGCTCCTCCTTCAACAGGCTGTCGAAGTTCCAAAATAATTCATCCTAGCCAAGAAATTCCTAAAACTTGGTCAAGGGCCAACTGGCCCCCAACACTCACCTGTGACTCGTCCCAAGTCACTCTGGTCTGAGCAATTATGCCTCGAATGCCTTGATCTTGGCTCGAGCTGCTTTGACTTGCTACTTTGATGTGGCCTCTTATTCAGTGAACTCCTGGATCACTGTGTTGTTCACTAGTCCTTCTAGGCGTTGTTCTGCTATGAGGACGACATGTTCTATCTCTACTCCTTGGCTCTCAACCTCTGTAAACAACAGACATTCCTTCTCTTTCATAGGTTGAATTCGTTGAGTGACTTCCATCACTTTGATTTGAATCATATGTATCTGTTGTTGAGTTATACGTTGTTCATGAGACCTCTTCATTTTTTCTATAGTTGATAGGGCCTTCAGTTGTGCCTGTAGTGTATCTGTGTGTTGCTTCACTTCTTGGAGCTGTGACTCCAATGCCTGTAACTCAGGATTCTCAATGAGGTTTTCATATGTTTGAGTGCTCTGGTTACTCAACTGCTTGCACTCTAAGACAAAAGCTCTTAATCTGTCAACTACACTGTGGGAAGTGGCTTCCCTTTGGTCTCATACATCTTGTGGGGTCTCAGGCATAGTGCAGAGCTCCAAGTCTTCTATGCATTGTTGGAGTTGTTGGATTATGTCTTCGAGTTGTGCCACCTATTGTGGAACTCATTCTTCGGCCTTTACTTCAATGATTGTCACAGAGCGAAGTGCTCTGTGAACCATTTCCTTAACTTCAAGTTTCTTTGCTATCAGTTGTTCCTTTTCTTTATGTAGCTGGGATTTTTCTTCATCGAACCTCTCTTGCAGAGTAAGCTTCTCACATTAGGCAGTACTCGATGCTCTAGAAGGTCTTCCTCTACTTGCGCCAAAGCCTAGGTGGCTTACGTTGTATCCTCTTGTGCTTGTCGAAGGTGAAATTCGACTGTATCAGTTATCCGGTGGATTTGAGTTGGCTCATCTCCTATTTCTAGTGTTCTTGTTGATAGAGGTGCAGTAGAAACTGCACGGCTGGACTGTAGTGCCTGCTGCACTTCTTGAAGTTCAACCTTGATCCGACTGAACACCTCCTCCAGCTTATCTTCCTACTTTTCTGCTATCTCCAACGAAGCATCGTTCAGGGTTGTGACAATGAAGTCGAAGTTGTCTGAAGTGAGGGTGGTCTCAAACTTAGTCCTGGTTGCTTTCGATTTCTTCCTTGAGGAAGGTTTCGGAGGGAAAACATTCCTTTTCTTTTAGGGGTCCTCCGCGTCTCTAAACAGTGTAACCTCACCTTTCTTCTATTTGACTTCTACGCCATCTATATCTTCATCATCACCTCCTTTCTTAGGTGAGATAGAAGCTATATTCACCGAGGTACTGTGGAATCTTGGGCTTCTTCATTTTTCTTGGTCTTGCTCGGTCCAAGTGTATCGTGCGCTTCTTTTGGACTGTCGATATCAGATAGCTCTATGAGGTCCACTGGAACAAGGAGGTTCGTCGACCATTCCTTGGTAATCTCTTCTAAGTCTTCATCTGTCAGCTTATAGTGTGACTGTAGCTATTGTTTATGCTCATCGGTGCACGCTATGATATAGATGAAATGGTGGTCCACGCTGAATTTCATCAAGGGTCTAAACCTGTGGAGTGTGTTCGGGGTTATACAAGGATCAGATTGGATAGTGGTATTCAGTTGGGTGTAATAAGTGTGGAAAAATTCATTTGATTTCCATTGCTTGTTCATGTCATTGGAGTACCATAGCATACTGAACTTCGTGGCCAGTGGTTCAAAGGGATCGATGTCCAGGAAGGTCACACCTTCCGGCATCTCCCATGCAATGAACGTGATTAAGATGAGAAGCCAATTGAAGTGGAACTCATATCCTTGGTCTTGAACTTCCCTGCAGTCCAGTTCTAACTGGTTCACCAAGTACTTCACCCAATTCATGTGTAGGCCCTCAGCGCACTTTCCTACGAGGTCGACTACAAATATGGTTACTTGGGTGAGCCAGTTCTTGCGAACTAATTTCCCTACAATCAGTGAACAGGCTAGGCACACTGTGTCACTCTAGATAAAGGCTACCTTGTAGCCTCATGTTCCCTTCTCTATATCTCCATAAGTATCCTTTATCCTCTAGGTGAGAGCATGATCCGCGGTCTTTCCGGGGTAGAAATCCTATGGGTCAGGGCCTTGCATGCTTAGCCCTGTGATCTGATTGCTCAATGTCGAATCCATTGTGATGCGGTGGTTCAACCACAAATAACCTCCATGATAGCAATACAACAGTAATTTGATGCATGCATTCACCTCCTGTTGTTGCCCAAAGTGAGGAATCTTCATAACGTTCATTAGGGTGGATTGCGCGAGGTTATGGGTCCATGACTGAGGGGTAATCTTTGAGTTATTTCCTTTTGTTCTCGTCAAATACTTATGCGGGGCGAGCATGCTATAAACCTTCCTGTCACCGAGGTTGAAGTCACTAAACTTCAACACTGTGAGCTTATCCTGGTCAGCACAAATTGTGAGCAGCTCTTTCGGTAGGTACACAGTGACCAACGCGTATTCAAAGTCTCCGGAACACTGTCTCGGATTATTGCACCGCTCAGAGCTGGTAGATAGGCAGGTAAGATGCTCAGAATCAGATTAGCATTCACTAAGTCATCCTTGTGATTAGTTTACCTTTCACAGGACAGACCATCTCTATGGGAAATGCATGGAGAGGTCGGTAGTCCTCTCATCAACAATGCTTATATACCTGTAGACACTACTCTTTCCGACATGAATCTCTCTATCCTCAAGTCAAGGAGAAATTTTTTCATTGATTCTTCAAATGCAGTGAGCTCATCGGACATATGTTCTCAAAATTAAAATTATCAAGGTCACAATAGACTTAGACACTGTACTGGAATAATAGCAAGGGTGCAATGATCACTGTATGCAATTCGTTCAGTCTGCGGGCTTCAAATTCTCAGTTAGAAAAAGTGTTCTCTGTGCATGGCACAAAGGGATAAGTAGGAAACTCGGCAATAGTTCATGTGCAATGGTTATGAGCCCCTATTAAATCTCATTCGATTCGTTATGGCATGGTCCAATGGTCTGATGATGAACCTTTATTGTTTTTATGTCCGTTCGGAGAAGAAGTCGAACGGATATATCAGCCCCAATATCTATATTGATTCGCCATGGCGAAGTGCCATGTGTCATTGTTCTGATATCCCGACGAAGCTCCAATTCTGTAAATTTTCTTTCTGCAAAGTTCCCTTTGGAATATTCTATAACTTTTTAACCTTATCCCTCTTCTTACTTAGCTTTCTAGCCTTCTTTCCAGTGAGCTTCATCTCAGTATTCTCTTTTCCATTTTGATTCTTATCGTCTTTTAACATAGTCACTGCACGTTGTTCAGATTCTTTCCTAGGATTCAGGGGTAATACCTCTTCTTTATCTGGAGTAAGTACTTCAGTCTTCTGTGGGTCTCCTAATGTTCTTGCAGCTTCGACATCAATGTTTCTAGTGACAACTAGCTTCGATATGTTCTCCTGTTCTTCAATCAATTGTGTGATCCTTCTAGCCATGAAATCTTTTAAGTCTTGTTTATTCTTCTCTGAGGCTTCTTCTTCTTCCTTTCGTCTGGCTTGAACTCTGTCAATCCAAGCTTTTCCTATTAACACGGTAAACGGGGCGTTGTCTTCAATAAAATTAATAATCTCAAAATCTTCCTCTGTCGAAGTTCCATTAA
The DNA here is from genome assembly GCA_009831015.1 of Picea engelmannii. Lineage (NCBI taxonomy): Eukaryota > Viridiplantae > Streptophyta > Pinopsida > Pinales > Pinaceae > Picea > Picea engelmannii. The sequence goes on along the minus strand of ML786299.1, from coordinate 363,267 downwards.
CATTCATAGGTATCTGAGCGAGCTTCCCACATAAGTTTACCATCTTTCATTTGAATAGTCATATTCCTCCTAATGAAGGGATCGTAGCAGGCCTTCCTATAGCTTCCCAAGTTCTTTCTGTCACGATATTCACTTGTGTTTCCTCATCCAGAACATAGTTAATGTCGAAGTCGCCTATTCTTGCTTCAAGGCACTCCTTGTCTTTAAAAATCTCTGATAGTCTAACATGCCGATGGTCATCCAAGGTGTCTTTCATTTGTAGTAATTCCTTCTCTGATTCTTTCTGGGGGTTCTTCTATAGCCTTAGTTTTTGGATCTGGCTTAGGGTTGTCTTGTCTTATGTTCATACTTTCAATATTAGCAATCATTCTGGGGCAATCCAACACTTCATGGTCCATAGCCTTACAGTGAAGACAACTAGGTCTTCTTCCAGGGCATTCCTTAGCAAGATGTCCTGGTCTTCTGCAACTATAACAGAGGGTCAATCCTCTCTTTCTTTTAAATGATCCCCAGCCTCTCATGTACTGTGCGCTAGGATCATATGAGCTAACCTGCAAAAATTTCTTTCTAGGATTCTGCATCCATTTGTTTGTCCAAACATCTTTTCTTTGCATAGGTATAACATATCTTTCATGATTCTTATCAGATCTATTCATATCAAACCTTCTTTCATCTATTAGTGCCCTAGTTTTTGAGCTAGGGCAGAATCTATCAATCATACCTATATCCATACTCTAGAAATGAAAATTTTCACTTATCTTACTTTTACAGAGCACAAAGCTTTCAGATCTAAAAAATTTTAACTATTCTTACCTTTATTAGAGCACAGAGCTTGCAGATCTTACCTCTTTTAATCAGAAATTCTTACTTTTACCTTTCTTAGTGTGCCAAGCGTTCATAAATTGTTTCTTTCCTTTAGATTTGATCTTTTTTTCTTCAGATCGGGCTTCTTTCTTTCAGATTTGACCTTCTTTATTTATCACAGATCTTAATAAGTCAAGTAGAATATTGTGCACTAGGGCAACAGATGTATGCACAGAGCTTTCACAGTTTCAAGATGGATCTTTTCACAAAGCTTCTTCTTTCTCAGTTCCCAGCAATCATAGTTTTAGGTCCCGACAACGGAACCATTTGTTGGCACAGGTGCAGACCCAGGGTTTAGCTCCAAGAGCACACTAACAAGCCCTAGATATTGGCCCTTTTGGAAACACCTGCGAAGCAGATGCAGTCTCACCCGAAGCAGCTATGAGGGGGTTGTAGGACAGAGATGTCTACAACCAAAGGGAATATCAAGTGGATCTGGCACAAGAACATCACATTGTTCATATATCACTTATCATCTTAGACCTATTATGCACATCTACTATCCAATCTAACACAGCAATGCAATCATAATATATCAATGACAGAGACAGAATATCAATCACAAACCACACCAAATATATGTGGTTCACCCTCTCTCTAGGGATACATCCACAGAACTATGCTATAATATATTAAGGTAAAGCATACAGTTCTTGTTTGTGTTCTTAGCTAGCATATCTATTCTCTTCTCCTCTCTTTCTCTCCCCTCCCTGCGCACCCAGTTGCAGGTTTGATCTTCGCACCCAGTTGAAGATCTTACAATACTAGAAGGCTCTCACTCTTATCACTTCTCTCTCTCGATACAATACTCACTCACATCAACAATACAACTATATCAATAGCAATATCATACCAACCCAAAAGTACTGACCCGACCCAAGTCCTTTAGACCTTTATTTATACATTACAATAGCTCACCGACAGCCTTAGGCTGAAACCTAGGTGTCCAAAACCCTAGGTCAACATGACCCATATTTTCATGGCTTCGCCAGCCTATCTTTCCTTTCTTCTCGCGTGGTGCTCCAAATCATCCAACGGTGGATTTTTCCACTTGCTAAGTTGTCCACGATCCTTCTTCCTTGATGACTTGTCATTCTCGATCTCCTTTTCCAACGACTTGCTTTCTCAGGCTTTGCTCCATATTTTCTGCTCTTTTGTCTACTTCGACCCAATAACATTCACTGTGTCTTCCACAAAGTTCGCATTCTCCCTTTTCTTCCTTGATCTTCGCTTGCTTCCTTACCCAAGGGCCAACACTGCTAAAAGAACCTATTCAAAACTACATCTCTACACTATCTAGAAACTAGGAAATGAAGTGATGTTGAAACTAAATAATGTGGAATTTAATCAAATAGAAAACAAGATGATCAATATCATTCCCTTATCTTATATCTCTTCACTCACTTAGGTTGGTGACCTGTACTCATGCATCCCTAGTCAAAAGCATGGGATGAGGGAAGTGATTATCACTACTCTTTGTGAGGAGGAAGACAACATGCATAACATCATCCAATATTTTAATAATCTCAGCGAGTGACTATTTCATATTCAATGAGATTAACTAAGATATTGAACACCATAAATTAAATATTTTAAAATGCGATAAACAGGAAATGAAATTGTAGAACTGAAATGGCTTGAAATGAAATGACAGGAAGCAAATAAAATTGTTGTAATAAATTGCTTGAAACTACTATAGAAAATTGTAAACTATTGTAGAATTGAGAATATTATACTAATGAGGGTTCATTGCATTCCCTTGAGTAGGCCCTACTGAAGGTATCTACATGAACCCTTATTGAAACCGCTAAGTTCTCAAATATGAAAATATAGTCTCTTTATTCAAAAATTTAACTTCATGACAACATAGTGTATTCTACAATTTGAAAGCACTATTAACACCTACAAAAATACTATGACAAAGAAAAAGGTGTGTTCCTACTTTAATTATAGATATATTTATACTAAAAATCACAACTATACCTTCAATCAATCCTTGGTTAAAGGATACTTGTCTCTTGGATCCCTAGAATCAGGAATCCTTGTTTCAAGGGCTTAATTTTCCCTCCTTAATTTGAACACCCTCAATAAAAAAATCAAATGAGGATCTAGTTGATTGGGTCAATTGAATCCTTTGAATGCTTGCCTCCCTTAGAGGTTAGAGAGGGGGCATAATCCCCCTCTTATCTCATGTGGAGTTTGATGGAAATTATCCTTTTGACCTACCTGTACCAATCATTATCCCACAACCTCAAGAATGCATGAATTCATCAAAAATAACAATTAAACTAAAGTATATCATAAACTCATAATCTCAATCATTCATAAAATTCAATATGCATAACCCAAGATGTTTCATATTGACCGTATACTTTGTACAAGTAATATAGCCTTTAGTCCACAAAAGATTCATATAAACTACAAGATAGGCCTTAACATCCCATCATTTGGTGGACCATCATAACTTCCCAACTTGGAGGTTTTGCACACACTTATTGATCTGGATTTTATGAGAAAAACAAAATGAATATAGATCTATATTATTAACATAGAGATATAGTAAAAATTGGCTTCTATTCAATAAAGAAATATGTTGAAACTGTAAAATGTAGATTGAAACAAGCTTGCTAGAATGGTGGTGGCTTATCTCTGAGAAGAGATGTGACGATTGCACTCATTCAAAAGAAGATGAGTATAATGAATCTCCAAAGGCCTTTTTACATCAAACATGAATGTCAAAACCATAGACATCCGAAAAACTAACCCTAAGATTTGGAGTGCCAAAAGTCGTGTGGGCACCGTTGGGGTAAGTTGGTACATCAACTTCCTGGGGTCATAACTTTTGCATACGAGCTCTGTTTTAGGCTCACGATAGCCCGTTGGAAAGTTCTATCTGTGGAATAAACATTCTCTCCTCACAATTTAACCCTACTACTATTTGATTGTGCTAGGCCCAAAAAACATTCTTTAGGGCCTCAAAATGGCCCCGGAAGTTTAGGACCCAAAAAGCTAGAAAAAAACTGTCAAAATGAAAACTAAAACTACCAAGATGACATTTATATGTGAGTCAGTTTAAATAGGTGGGTGGCCATTGATATCCATACCTTGATCAATCCTCCCCCCTTAGGAATCAATGGTCTCCATTTCATTGAGTTCCCCCATTAGATGAGGAAAATTCTATTGAATTTGGCCCCAGGTGAGCCACTTGCCTTGGTGCAACAGTTGCCCTGCTTTGATAACATGATAAAGTTGAAATTTCTTTTGGTGAGTTCCCTTGAACTGTGTGTCCACGATATTATCAGTGGATGCTTGTTCCATGTAGTCAGGGTTGAGATTTGTCAGTGTCAATTGTTCTATTACCTCTTAGGTGTCCAATAATTGTGGAAAGTATGGCCAAAGGAGGTCCACATTAAACACTGGGTTCCATCCATGGAAGGGAGCTCAAAATCATTGTCACCCACACCCTTGGTGATGGTATAATTAGGTCCATAGCGGAGTGGACGAAGCTTCTGATGGGGTCCTGTAAGGCATTATTTCTACAAGTGCAACCAAACTTTATATCCCACTTGAAACTTGTGTGGAACCCGATGTTGATCATGGTGCTACTTGTACTTGGCATTAGACTTCTGCAAAATATCTTGAACCTGTTGGTGGATGTGTTGGATCTACTCAATGAACCAGGTATATTTTTCAGCTTTAGTTTGAGCATGGGACAAGTCTACTTGGGTGGCCGCAAGGGGTATTGCAACATCCATGGGACCCAATGGTTGAAATTCCAACCCCACCTGAAAGGGGTTGTGGTTGGTTGAGCTATGTTTGGATCTATTGTAGTTATGTTGAACATAGGGAAGAATCTCATCCAATGTGCAGGGATGCTTGGAATTGTACATGCATGGGATATGCACGATTATCTGGTTGATGACCTCGGTTTGGCCATCGGTCTGGGGGTGGAAGTTAGTGGATTTGTTGAGATTGGTGTCCAGTAATGACTAGAGGCTCGACTAGAATGTGTTGAGGAACCAGTTGTCCTGATATGATAGAATGGTTTGTGGTATCCCAAAATGCACTCACAGACTTTCGAAGAAGATCTTGGAAATGGCCTATGTTGTGATGCTCTTCTTGTAGGCAACCACAATCGCCATTTTAGAAAAACAATCAACCACCACAAAAACACAGTCATTTCCTCGCTTGGTTGATGGAAGGCCCAACATTTAGTCCATCGATATGGATTCCCAAGGACTTTCAGGAGTAGGCGGATGGGTGTACATGCCTTGTTTCTTAATGTCTAGTTTGGCAATGGAGCAGGCAATGCAGGACCTTATTTACTTGTTGACATCTTGTCGAAGTTTCAACCAATAGAAATTTTGTTGCAACACTGCCACTGTCTTTTCTATGTCGAAGTGTCCTACCATCTGACTACAGTTGGCTTCCCAAATTAGTTTCACTCGCTCGCTTGATGGAATGCAGAGATGGCCCTGATGGAACAGCAGCTCGTCCTAAATATGGAAATCAATGATAGCTATTTTTATGCCCAACATCTGGTAGGTGGCGGTGAAGTCAATATCTCTCTCATAGAGTTGGGCCCATCAGGAGGTATCATGGTCACGGGAGTTTAGCACCGTGGTGAGCGTTGAAACTGGTGGGTGTTACAGGATAAATTAGTATATGTGGACACTAACAGATCTCCCTAGATCCACCTGGATCTAGAACAAAATAGGACAGGACATGACTCTTTCCCTAAGTTGTAATCATTGAATCTACTACCAAGAAGGAATGAGTGACATACCTTTATATCGCTTCCTTAGGTATTTGTTGTTCCTACTTCGCTCTGGTTCTCTTGTGAGATCACGTCCAAGACAACACAAACCAATCGAAGTGAAGATAGCAAAGTATATTCAATGACAACCTATGCATATGATCAAAGAGTTATGCGATAAAATAAGAGTGATTTTATGGGAAAGGGACATGCCACTATATTGTATTAAATGAAAGTAGAAAATACAACCAGATCACCTTGATGTCGCAAGCTTCCTTTTAGGGGTCCTTGGTTCCAACACACACACTTTCTCTACACTTGCATGAAGAAGATCCAATATGGCTTGATGGACAAATGGAGACCTCAAGCTTCAATTCAAACAGGGTTCCTCACACAATTCTTTCATAAATTCTCCATTCAATATTGCTTAACCTCTTCCTTGAGAAACCCTTCATTATATAGGAAAAGGAGAGATGGTTAAAGGGATGAGGATGATCCCACTAAATCTGAGAAGTCAGTAGGATGCCAACCATGCGAATGCCAACTCATTTTCTAGAAGATCCTCTTATAGAACCTTTGTAACTTCCTCTTTATTTTAATCTTTAAAACAGGTTCGCACCCTACCTATAGAGTAGACTGCGAACACCTCGCAGGCTAGGTATAGGGTTGCCTGCGAGAATCAATATTTTTTCACCCTACAACATAGTCAGCCTATGAACTCATCTTAAAAATATGTTTTATGGAAGAAGACAACAATCACTTTTCTCAGGCAAAAGGTCCTTATGAGAGTCTGACCACATAACTGTAGAGACACTACCAGAGTGACCAAATTAATGTGTAACAAAATGCCCCCCAAAGTATGAGGTTGGAACTCGTGACAGCCGAAATACTTTGTAAAATGCATGTGTGTGTCAGAAACAAGGATCGCACCTAATCGGAAACCTGCAAACAATCAAGCATATGCAAAATATAATACCAGTTTTGAGGTAGGCATTCCCATGCTTAGACCACAAACGAATGAAATCATAAATGTAGGCCATGGCCACCAATCATACACTGTGGATCCATGTCGCCAAAATACCACATAGCCACCAAGAATACACTATGGATCTATGTGTTTAGAAGACACAGATAGGACATAGCCACACGACATACAAAGTGGATCTATGTGTCAATACAAATCATAAATACTCCAGCGCGACCTGGGCCAAGAAAGATGAGACCCAGGATCTTCAATCCTGTCGTCTAAAAAGTACGAATCTAGCCATGTGATGACATGTGTCGAAGTCGACCATGGTAGAAACCACTCGATTACCAGTCATTGATGAAAATTGATAACAAGTGCGAGGGAAATCACCATTGATTTCAATGACTCCCAAGGTACCTAAGTACAATCTGAGTGAATGTGAATAAATGAGTTGAAGTTCAACATTCGGCAAAATCTCTCGATCAGGGACCAATGATGTGAATCCACTGTCAAAAGCGAAGAGACCTGCCATTCAAGCATGCAGGTTCTAAGGTACTAAATGACTTCTAAGTCTTATTCCCAGATAATGAGTTGGAGTCGATGGAAAAAGACTCATCACAGGAGGGCCCTGATGTTTCCCCCATCAATGACATGAAATAAGTAACAGATTTTGAGGGTAATTCAAAGTATGAATATGATTTGAAATGGAAACAGGGAAGGCCGACATGGTAAGAAAGGACAATTGTAGATGGCCGACTCAATGGAGGGCTTGTTTAGACTTCTCTTGAACATATGAACGACACGACAATGGTCTTGGCAGCATTGACTCAAAGACGACCCAAGATATGACCTTGTAGTAAGTCAGACGAGAGACAAATGGATTTCCCAACCCAGATTCAAATGAAAAATAGGGAGTGTCGTGTTCAAGAGCGACACTTACTGCCACTAATACAAATACAAAGGTATATCCTTTTCCCAAAATTTCCCCCACCATTTCTGGTGAGTAACTCTTTATTTTTACACAAGCTTGAGGAGGATAACATATGCTTGTTGATGTAAGCTCATCCTTTGGACGAGTCCCTCGGAGTACATTTAATGAACCCTAGGAAGGAGTGGTTCGGTACCATAAAGGGTCTTTCGATGTTTGTTTAACGAGTCCAAAGATAGAAAACTTGGGGTTTTTCATGTTTTGAGAGTCTGAAAAAACACTTAAAGAGAACTCTCCCAGTTCATTTTTCATAAATTAGTTCGATGAGACCAAAAAAGTGATAAACTATTGCTCATTGAACGTTTTCTTCAAATACTTTTACGAGAGTGAAAAGAACAAGATCACTCGGCAATCTTTTCGTTTTTATGGAGCGTGAAAAGAGCTTAAAGGATACTCCCTTATTTTTGTTTTTTTTGTGTTACAATGACGAGTATGAAAAGACGAAAAAAGTATAATCGATTACATTCTCATGTATTTTCGAGCATGAGAAAAAACGAAGACTGAGCTTGAGGTTTTTCCTACAAAACCCTAAAAAGATATTCATACATGTGATGAAAAAAGAAAAAAAATGCTTGTACATCGTCATTCAGGCTTCTAGGTCACCTACCTGTGAAAAACCATACTCACAAGGCTATTAGGGTATTAGGTTTTTTAAACAAAATAATATAAATAATATAAAATAAAAATAAAAACAAATCAATAAGAAATAGTAAAAAAGTGAATAAATATGGGTGAAAAATCCCTTTTTACCATTTCATTGTTGCTTTGCCAAAAACTTGTCCAACACACCACTTTTTCTCCAAATTTCTTTGCTTGATTGTGGGAGGTATAGGTGGGCATTCGAAAAACGGTTTTGGCTAACGAGGTATTCTCATGATTCTTCAATCTTTTCATGGATTAAAATTGATTTTTATTGGTAATTTTAAGTGTTTTGAGTCCATTTTAGGGTCAGTGAATGAGCTCAGACATTCTCGCAAGTGAGCCATTCGGGACCTGCAAGAACCTAAGATTCTCACAGGTGAGCTTCAATGCACCTGCGAGAATCTCGCACTGTGTGCAAGCTTCACCTGCGAGGGCCGAAAAATGGATTTTTGTGCAAGTTTTTACTCAATAATAAATTATTCAAGAGGTTAAAAAGAGTTCATAACTTCCTTCTCATGGCTCCATTGCAGGTATTGATCATCACGATGTTGGAATGGAGGGAAAGGTAACATGAGGAGGATGATGCCATTGTCGAAAATGATCTGCGTACAGTTGCTGCCCTACGGGAATGTGGTCTTTTAAAAAAATTCAGGATCTCGGGCATGAAAGCCCAACTCAGGTTGTTAGAGTACCTGGTCCACATGTGGGATGTGGATCAACAATTATTTCATGTAGGGGTCCACATGCTGACACTAGATATCGAGGATATCTATTTTCTAATGGGGTTGTCACGACGTGGATCCCATGTAACTCTAACCGGAGGTAGGGGTGGTGGACTTCCTATGAGTGAGTATGTTCACTGACATTGTGTTCCTGAGGCGAAGAGAAGTAAGGGTAAATTTTCCATTTGGGGGGTCTAAGACTTGACCCTACGGACTATCTTGTTTACCATTGCATGCATGGCTCGGAGCGCGGCTCCATACATGGCTCTCCAAAGCTATTTCCAATATGCAATAGAGTGCACAGAGCCTTGGGTTTTCAACTGGTCGGACGTGGTTCTCCGCAGTATGAAGAGGAAACTGACAAAGTGTAGAAGGTGTTATCACCCTATAATTTAGGGAATCAACTGATGACTGGGATATTATCTGTCTCTAATGTTTTTGTTGTCAAATGATTTTTCATTCTGCAAATAATTTGAAAAGGAAAAAGAGAAAGAAAAAGAAAGGAAAAAGAAAAAGAAAAGAAAAAGAAAAAGAAAAGAAGAAAAAGAAAAAGAGGGCATAAAAGAATTTAAATGAAAGCCCCATGCAATAATAGTAACTTGGCCATACCTTTCAAGCATGGCCAAGTTCTTTTTAAATTTAATGTTGATAGGGTAGTGAATAAATCTGACCAGACTGTCTAATCCTGGTCAGATAGCCCTTAGGTTAGATTAGTGAATAAATCTGACCAGACTATCTGATCCTGGTCAGATAGCCCTAAGGTAGAGTAATTTCTTAACCCAACAGTTTAATCTGGGTTAATTGTCCTAGGAAGATAGGTTAGCATGTAAGTTAGTTGCTTCATTTGCTTCACCCCAATAAAACCATCCTGATAAAAAATGTTGTATCATGTCTCAAATGCCTAAAGGATAGTTTGGTCGAAGTCCTTTGGTGGTGTCTATGTGAAAGTTTGGGAAAAAACCCATAAGATGCACCTATCCTAAGTTTTCCCAACACATGTTTCTCCGCTCCTTATTTATGCTTCATACACTTTTCGACGGTCCAGATTGTGGCGCCAAGATCTACAGCGCACAGAGCATTCCGGACCCCCCCTACCACTATGCTTTTAACCGGGGGGTCCGGAATCGGTAATAAGAATTGCGCATATATGGACGGCCCAGAGACGGGCGCCGAAATCAAAGGCCCAGATTTGATTACGGACCCCCCCCCCCCCCCGTTCGTTCTGCTTTTAATGGAAGGGGGGGGGTTCCGGAATGAGTTTTAAAAAGCACGCTAAGATATGTGGCCTAGAAACGGGCGTGCATATCAACGGTCTAAAAAGGATTTCGGACCCCCCCTAGTGTTCTGCTTTTAACCAAAGGGGGGGGGTCCGGAATCGTGATTCTCCTCTGGCGGGCCCCTGGTCATACATGGCATCATCCTATTGATCCTGAACTCTCATCCCCATCTGCCATCTGACAGCCCTTGTCACTCATGGACGTCATCTCCCACTTGTTCCACTTGCTCCCGAATGTGTCCCGTCCCATAACTACTGTCAGTCCCTGATGTTAGTACCTTACCCTTTTTCACTCATGACCAGCCCCTTATTGCGACTTTTACCTCCAATCACCAGCCTCCACGTCACCCGTCCATATGTTTTGGCCACCGTCACCTGCCATCTCACCCCCAAGTGGCCCGTTGTCCATTTATTACGGGATAACATACCCGTTATTCATCCAATCGCACTAGACAATTTACCTCATACTACTCCATTGCATTCACGTCACCTTCATCCACTGTTAGTCTACCCTACTAACGTCATGTTTATTGTAGGTACTGTAGCAGAGATGGTGCCAAAGCCAAGATAAGCAGAAGGAGAGGAGAATCCTTTTCTCCCGCCTCCTGTCGACCTGGAAAAAATACCATTGGTCGATAAAGACAAATTGATCGCAGATACCATAAGCGATTTCAATTTCTCAGACCTCCGGTCATGGCTTAGGAAGGTGTTCCTAGACCAGAGCGATGAAATTGGACTCTGGGAGTCCAATTTGCCCCTGTACCTTTTTCCCCAGATCCACCACTTTCCCGAATTCACCCTCAAATGCCAAGCTCATTATATTCCTGACCAGAGGGCCGTTGTCTCCTCATCTGGAGACGTCCTGTTCTTCATCACGCCCGAAGACATAGACCAAATGATGCAAATTCCTTGTGCCGATTCTGCTTCTCTTTTCAACCTAGAAATCCTCACAGAGTTGTATCAGAAGATGACTTTTCCCTAGAGATCTCAAATATTTGAGTTGTTCCTTCCCACCTACGCTCAATTCCCTTCCACTAATCCCCCTTACCCGTCATCCATGTTCTCCACCAAAGGAAACTAGGTCATTGCCTCACTTTGTGCTATGTTAGGGTACTATTCCGACCAATGGGTAGATGAGCCTATTTTGGGTTTTCTATCCATTTTCTCCACTGATGAAAAGCCCACGACACAGTTTGATTTCAGCACCTTCTTGGCTGACAATATTCACGAACAGTTCGTGAATTTTGGCACGGAAGGCATGTTCAAATATTCTTCTATACTGGCCTACATGTTTGTTTTCTACCAAGAAGATAAATTCAATTTTTCTATGCAGAAAATGGACGCAGATGGAAGGCCTCAGCCAGTCACAGCATGGACCTCTTTGTTGAAGTGTAACTCCACAGAGTATAGCTTCAAGGATTTCATCGATCTGTTTTACCACCCAGTGGTAAGCATGTTGAGTGGCATGCCCGAGCCACGAATCAATGACGAAGTCCAGAGAATTTTGCACCTCTCGAACAACGCAAAGATAGGGGACTGGTACCTTTATCAAAACCACACAGAGATCAGAGTTTTCGGGTGCGAAATTGCACCCTACAAGCTGCCAAATTATGTGCCGGTAAAAATCTTTGCGTTAGAGTATATAAGACAGATCATGAATTCAGATGACATTCATTTTGTTTCCCTGAAGAAAAAGCAACAGCTTCGAATCAAGGGGAAGATTGGCTCCTTCATATGCAATAGTCGAGGCGCAGGAGAAGAAGTTGACCGAATGTTGAAAGAAATGAAATTCTTTATGAGTTTCCCATGGCACTATGATCCATGTGGGATCATTTCTGAAATGCGGGTGAAAAATAAAAACATCCCGTATGTTCATGAGTCCAAGCCCAAGATCGAAAATTTTTCCAATCAAACAGTGTGGATGCCCGACACCTTGGTCGAAGTGGAATAGCAGGCTTCCCTGACCACTGTACTTCCAACTTCCACACCACAAGTGCCTAAGGAAAAAAGTCCTTGAAAAGAATCATCTCCGCCTGTCACGGAGGTGTCGTCTGAAGAGTTCCAGTTACATACAAAGAGGCCCAAGACAGTCACAGCTCCCAGCCCTACTGGGCAGATAGAAATCCCACCTACCACAGTGGTCAAACCTATTATTCCACCCTTCGGGATGGTCATTCATAAGGAAATCACCCCAGTAGTACCGAAGAAATCCTCAGGTTCCCCCCTGGACACTCAGCCGAGCAAGACTGGGCCCAAATTGAGCATCTTTGAGAAGTACGAAATGATTAAGAAAAAGAATCAGACTCTTACCACCAGTACCTATGCTCAGTTTCGAAAGAAAACGTCAACTGCGCAGCACAGGTTGTTGTATGCATTTGACACAGAAAAGGGCAGGATGCACATGGCCTTCCTCCAGGCACAGGTACCAGACCCCAAGGTAATTACAGACTATAAGAGGGCCACCTTTGAGTTCCAAATGAAGGACGTGCACCCAGCAGATCAAATGGATCTGCACAAGCAAACAGGAGAGATGGTTTTCCATACATTGGCACATGCTTCAGCTTCAGCAGAAAAATTTCAGGTGTCGCTCAATAATGCTCAAACGCAGCTCAAGCTGGAGAAGATATCTTCTTTCGCGAAGGACAATAGAATCAAAACTTTGGAGGAGTTGGTCCTCAAGATCGTCTATGATCCTTCGAACGTCAAAGATGCAGAGGAAATGATAAAGAAGAAAAATGCAGACATCGCCTCCTTGAGAAAACAATTGAAGCTCTCTCCCATAGAAGACTCACAAGCGAAGGAGATAGCAGAGAAAGAAAGCAAGAAGGATGAAATGCTTAAGTTTCTCATGGAGCAGAACACCCAGCTAAAAGAAATGGAAGCAAAGATGGAGAAACTGCTAAAGGAGAAAGAGCAGTTGAAGTCTATGGAAGTCATTCCATTGACCACCATCCCAATCTCAGGAGCAAGCACAGCAGCAGTAACAGCAATTCCATCCGCAACACCAGTGACGTCACTAGAAGGGACAACCGACCTCGCCAAATCCATGGAGAAGATGAACCTGCAAGAGATAGAAATCAGCAGGCTGAAGAAGGAAGTTGAGAACCTCCAGGAACTCAAAACTTCTTTCCAAAACAGTCTATCCAAAGAAAAACAGGTAACTAAGCAGCTCAGGAAAGAACTACAGCAACTCCAAAAGCAAACAGTGGCAGGGAAGACTTTGGCTGAGGTCAAAGAGAATGTATGGATAGACATCATAAAGTCCATAAATGAGATATGGCCAATGATCCAAATTATGTTTGAGAAGAATGAGTTAGTCCAGAGGAGCCAACAGGCCATTGAGAAGATTAGAATAGAATTGGGAGACATGCCAATGCAAGCAAATGAGATCATCAGGTTCCTAAATTCTAAAACCAGAGAAGAGCTAGAAGCACTGAAGATCGAGGACAGAACAGAGACCATACTTGAGGTAAAAAGGGTTTTGACCAAGAGAAGTCTAATGCTTCATCTAGAAGAGAAGGTTCAGGTCATGGACCAATGAGTACAAAGGTTCTTCAGCAAGATCGAGGCTCTCCAGAAGAAAGGTCTCCCTGGTTTGAAGGTTATTAACGATAAACTGATGACACTCCCATATTACAAAAAGATACTGTCTGAAGTGTCTAAAGACAATTCAAAGTTTGCTGGCATACAAGGGAGCATCACCAGAAAATCATTCTTGGACACTCTTCAATTGGACATCAGTATCCAACATGAGATTCGATACATATTCCTCACTAAGCCTACATTCGCTAAGTATACGGAGATGGATGAAGTGTATCGGAGACTGTTAAAAGTCACTGTGCCTAGTCATCTCATATGGGAAGAACTATGTGATCTTCTCGATTAGCAGACGAGCTGTCCGGGTCCAGTCACCGGTCCAGTCAGAAGAGGTTGTGCAGGAACCTCACCAACGGCCTACCCCAGAAATTCCATATGCAGTTGTACCAAGTCATCAAGCAGTTTTGATTAGTTAAATTAGTTAGACTAAAAATAGAATGAGCACGTCCTGATCAGTTATGATAGGAACGTTTGTAATTTAAATTATAAATACTTCACCTTTCGAAGTATTGGGGGTTGTTGATCTTTACACCCTGACGCTATCAGATTGTAACCATGTTTGAAGAGATCTGCCATTAATAAAGAGGAAGCACTTTACAGGATTCTTGCGTGTATTCACTGGTGACGTTTATTCTCTAAGTTGAATTTTATCCTTGCTTTGTGATCATTTTGTTTTCTGAAACTAATCTTTAAAAGTAATGTATGTTGCAGGATTTATCTTGGATACCCTGTTTCCGACTTTAAAGATTTTAATGTTTATCTTCTGAAGTTTTCAATTAAGAAATTCTTAATTTCTTTTTAGTTGGATTTATCTTTCTCATCTTTTCTTTTGTTCATCATCTAAGCTATTAAAGATCCAGTGAGTATATTATCTTGCCCTGTGGAAGTATTTCCTTTACATTTATGGTTTATATCTCATGTTTATTATAACACAGACCCCATATCCCAATGGAGGTGTAGACTGTCTCAACCAATTCAAAAACACTTTGACAACACAACCTACAGACTTCTTTACCTAGCCTAATATCTGAATTTAAACATAGCTAAATCATATAGAGAGATCCCTCTCTGAAGCTGGAAGGGCTAGATCCCAGCTTTAAAATCGGTTGGATAAAGTTACCTTTGTAGATTTCTTCTGTTTCAACCTCTAGGAAATTTACCAAGTGCTAACATAATGGCGACTCCACTGGGGAAGAACTAAAAAATTGATAATTTCACATTTTCTTACCCCTGAAAAGAATGTTAAAATTTTGAGAAGAAAGTAATGTTTAGAGGTTGATCAACTTTGTAGATATTCTTTTCAGACTCGCAAAAATTATATATATATATATATATATATATATATATATATATAACCAAAAAGAGTTTTGGCTTCCAAGAAAGTTCATACTCGATCTCATCCAAACCCAGAACACGCGATAGTGATAGATAACCCCTAGCAGTTGCTCAGGCAAAAGACCCTAGCTGTCGGTTCAGTGAGTCATATCCCCCTTCATAAGGCTCCTTCCTTTTCAAAGAAGTCTGTTGCCTCTCAAAACCTTGATCTCGATAATTTTTCACAGCGAAGCCTGGTTAGAACACGGTCCGATAGTTTTTTGACTGAAGTCGTCTTTGACCCAACTGTGTTGCAACCCCGAACCCCCGAAGTTCAGTCTCCCACGACCAAATCACAAATCACTCCCTTTGTACTATCCAGTCCCTCCTCATCCTCGTCTTCAGTCGCTACCTTTCCAACCACCCAAGTTGTCATCCCACCTCCTCCACTCATCATGGCAGCTCAATATGCCCCTTTGGTGCTGGCTACACTGCTACATGCCATGCCCCAAGACTACCAGACAAGACTTCCACAGTTCGATGCAACAGGACCTTTAAACGCTCAACAACATGTGGACAAAATGAATGATTATTTTGATTTACAAGAAGTTGATGAAGATGACATTCCAATGAGATTGTTTGCACAGAGTTTGACAGGTGACGTCAAGAAATGGTTCAAAGCTTTACCTGTCGCCTCAGTCCCTGACCTTGTCATGTTCCAAAGAATTTTTCTTGACAGATGGGAGGTAAAGAAAAACCCTCTCCAGATATTGTCAGAATATGAGAATATAAAAAGAAATCAAGGCGAGATGGTACAAGATTACTGCACCCGTTTCAACAACCTGTACAATGCAATCCCAACTGAAATCAAACCTCCACAAGGTTTGGCATTGATTAAATTCCCTGATGGATTTGATGTTGACATGTCTTACCAACTAAGAGAAAGAAATTCTGCCACCCTGGAAGACATGCAGAAAAGTTCTATTAGTGTGGAGGCCAACCTGTTGGCAAAAAGAGCACGTCAGAGGTCAGAAAGGAGAGTCGTGATCAAAGAAGAACCTTCCACGTCATCCCCTGACTCCACATTAGACTCATTTACCCGAGCAATGGAAAGAATGTTCTAAAGATTCACTGTGTCAGATAGAAATCCTCCAAGAGACAACCCACCTGCTCCCCAGGTTCGGAATCCTAATTTTAGGAGAAACCCTCCTCAAATAAGACAGAGAGATCCTAGGGATCAAAGGGATCAGAGAGGTCCTGATCAGCAGATCAAACCCCCACTGCAAGAGAATTATGTTGATGAAGGGGGAGAAGTGATTGAGGAATTGGAGGACACTCATATCAATCTCATGGGAATTCACGACAACAAAGCTATTTTCCTTACCCAAGAAGAGCAGGAACTTTTTCTTCTAAATCAAACCAAAGTAAGTGAAGATGTTGAAGATGTATAAGAACAGGCCTTTGAAAATTCTATTTTGGAGGTACATCGGCAGTACAATCTGCGGAGTAAGAAGGCAGAAGGGAGTTCTCCAAAAAAGGCGACTGAAACAAAGAAGGTAGTTGAAACCAAGAAGACCCCTAAGTTGACCCTGAGCCATATGCCGAGAAGACTTCTGAGAAGACTACTGCTGAGAATATCCCTGAGAAGAGTAAGGCCGACACTCCCGCGAGGAAAAACATCACCATTTTGAAAAGGCCATCACAGCCCGAGGTTTCACCTATTGACCCACTGAGTACTTCTGAGCCGAAAAATACGGTGAACAAACCAGATACGATGAGCCAAAGAAGAGCTCCTACACCCTTTAGCCTTGAGGGGGAATTGGAAAAAATAAAAATTCCCATCCCACTTACAGAGTTGATGAACAGAGACAGGTATCGTTCATAGGTAATTAAATCACTGGCCATTGAACCTGACATAGGCACAAAGGCCTTAACCATTGGATCAACAAGCCATTCAGACACTGTGAACCTCACTGATGATCGACCCGAGCTCCTTTTCGGACCTGAAGTAGATGGTCAGGATGATACTGGTGAGGTTGCTCCTTTTTACATCAGTCTAAACATACACGACTTGATCTTGCATAATGCTATGCTGGATTCGGGTGGCTCCCACAATCTGATGCCCAAAGCAGTAATGGAAAAACTGGGTCTGGAGGTCACCAGACCATATAAGGATTTACACTCATTTGACTCCAACAAAGTCAAATGCATTGGTTTGATCAAGGACCTTTGCATCACCTTGGTTCAGATTCCTGCGAAGAGCATGTTAATGGATGTGGTGGTTGCAGACATCCCACCGAAATATGGAATGTTTCTATCTCGATCTTGGGGGGTAAAGTTGAAAGGAACCATGCAGCTGGATATGTCTTATGCCACTATCCCAGTGTTTGGGCAGCAGAGGAGGCTGTACAGAGAAACATTGATGAAGTACATGGTCAGTAGCCAAGAAAAACCACACAATTATCCCCTCTACTCTGCACATTCTGATTTAGATTTGTTCATCTTGTACAATGATGGTGACATGGGAGAGAAAGATACTCCACTGATGGGAGACACGTCTAGTCAAGATGAAGGCCAAGAAAGCATTGAGGTAGCAAAGATGAAGAACGTTATAACTGAAGAGTTACCCACTGATATTTGGAGCATGGATTTTGATGGGGCTGTGAGTAAAGAAGGAGCAGGAGCTAGAGTTTGGCTACATAATCACAGAAACAGGTATTCTGAAAACCATTCTTACAAACTAAATTTCCAATGCACTAACAATATTGTTGAGTATGAAGCTTTGATGCTCGGTCTGAAGCTTTTGAAAAAAGTTGGTGCTAAACAGATAATGGTAAGAGGTGACTCTGAATTGATAATCAAGCAAATCAAAGGTGCGTACGTTGCGAAACACCCACGTCTTAGGGCTTATAGGAATCTTATTCTTGATGCCTTAAGGTGTTTTACTGAAGTTGACTTGCAGGCTATGTCGAGGGGACAGAATATTCTGGCCGATGGATTGGCTACGTCAGCAGCCACCTGTAAGATTCCTTTCTGCCCGACTCACCCATATACTATTGAGGTGAAGCGTAGACCAACGGTTCCCGACAACATCAGGTATTGGCAAGTTTTTGGTAATGATAATCAGATCGAAGATTTTCTGCAGTGTAAAAATGATTTTGAATGTAAAAATATAGATTTAGAAAATGAAGAGTAAAATGTACATAACTCTGATTTTGAAATTGATAGTGTAAATACTATAGATTCAGTAGAATTAGGCAATGATGAAATGGATGTCGATGTTTTATAGTTGAAAAGCAATGTTTTACCTAGAGGTCTTGTTCCTTTAGAAGATCTATTTGACTGTAACGATGTGGCTAAAAAACCAAAAATAGAAGCCCATGGACAAGAGGTAGAAGACTATAATATAGGGACGGAAGAGAAACCTAGGATGGTCAAACTGTCTAAATCATTACCCCCAGAGCAAAAACTCAAATACATTGAGTTGTTCAAAGAATATTCCGATGTCTTTGCCTGGGGCTATGAAGATTTGAAAGCTTATGATACCAGCATAATACAACACAGGATTCCAATAAAGGAAGACCAAAAACCGTTTAGGAAGAAACTTAGGAGGATAAATCCCAAGTTACTCCCTCTGATAGAAAAGGAAATCAAGAAAATGTACGATGCCAAGATCATAGTTCCATTACATTTGTCCAAGTGGGTCTCTAATCTGGTCCCTACGCGTAAGAAAACTGGGGAAATCAGACTCTGCATAGATTTCCAAAATCTGAATAAAGTCTCCCTGAAGGATAATTACCCCTTGCCGAAGATGGACCACATCCTGCAAAGAGTGGTTGGGTCCAAACGAATTTCTCTACTGGACGGTTTCTCTGGTTACAATCAGGTCTTAGTTCACCCGGATGACCAAGACAAAACCGCTTTTACCACACCATGGGGCACTTTCATGTATGTGAAGATGCCTTTTGGTCTGATGAACGTAGGATCCACGTTCCAGGGGGCAATGGATATCGCCTTCATGGAAGAATCAGGTAAGTTTTTTGTCGTTTATTTAGATGATGTGACTGTGTTTTCCCAATCTGATGAGGAACACCTGCGGCACCTTAGATGAGTTTTCGAGAAATGTAGAAGGTTTGGGATTTCTTTAAATCCTAAGAAGTGTCTTTTTGGGTTAGAAGAAGGCAAATTGCTGGGACACATCATCTCCAAAGATGGAATCAAAATAGACCCCAGCAGAATCGAGGCCATACTAGAATTAGAACACCCAATAAACCTCAAAGAACTACAGTCTTTTATCGGGCAAATTAACTTTCTACGAAGATTCATTCCCAATCTGGCCGAACTGCTCAGGAACATTACAAACATGCTTAAAAAGGACGTAAAAATAAAATGGGACTCTGAGTCCAGACAATATTTCGAACAAGTCAAACGAGCACTCACAGAAGCCCCAATTTTGATCAGTCCCGATTTTACTAAGGATTTCTATCTCTTTTCTTTCGCCTCTGAACATACTATAGCAGCGGTGTTACTGCAAAAGAACAATGAAGGGTATGAACAGCCCATAGCTTTCTTTAGCAAAGCATTAAGAGATGCTGCTCTGAATTACAAGATCATGGAGAAGCAAGCTTTTGCTTTAGTAAAAGCCATAAAAGACTTTAGGGTCTACATTCTCCATTCCCACACCATAGCTTATCTTCCAAATGCGGTAGTAAAGGACATCTTGATGCAGGACAACCCGGATTGAAGAAGGGGAAAATGGATCGCTGACATTTTAGAGTACAATATAGAGATTAAGCCCATGAAACTAATCAAAGGTCAAGGCCTTGCTAAATTAATGGTTGAATCTAACTTCCACGCTCTTGACATTAATTTTCTAGATGTGGCAGATGAACAGGGCGAGATGGCGACTCCAAATGTGAGAGAGGTATTTCTAAACTCTCCATGGTATGCAGACCTCATATTCGTTTTACAAAATTTACAAGCTCCCCCTGGTTTGACTAAGACTAAAGCTAGATTTTTAAAGTTGAAAGCTTTGAAATTTTGTATTCTAGAAGGCAATTTGTATTAGAAAGATCCTGCAGACATTTTGTTAAATTGTTTACTGAAAGATGAAGTTGATAAGGTGTTACAGGAGTTTCATGCAGGAGAATGTGGTGGCCATTTGAGCTGGAAGGTCACAGCCAACAAGATACTCAGAGCTTGATTCTATTGGCCCACCCTGTTCACTGATGTGCATCAGAAGGTAACAGCATATCACCAGTGTCAACTGTTTGAAGGCAAAAGGAAACTCCTTCCTTTACCTCTAAAACCGATCTCAGTTGAGGCCCCTTTCCAGCAATGGGGGATCGATTTCATTGGAGAAATACACCCACCTTCTTCAGGCCAACATAGGTGGATTCTTACTGCCACCAATTATTTTACCAAATGGATCAAGGCAGTACCAAGCAGGCAAGCCACTGACTCTGTTATTATCAAATTTCTTGAAAATAATATTTTGTCTCATTTTGGTTGTCCTAGAAAGATTATTACTGACAATGCAGTTGCCTTTCGGTCGAAGAAACTCATAGATTTCTGCAACCAGTATCACATTGGTTTGGGGCATTCCACAGCCTACTACCCTCAGGGGAATGGGTTGGTGGAATCTTCAAACAAAACTTTGGTAAATATCATCAAGAAAACATTGCAGGAAAACAAGAAATCATGGCACAATAAGTTGGTTTTTGCTTTATGGGCTGACAGGCTGACTACCAAAAGGTCAATTGGTATGTCACCATACCAGCTGGTCTATGGTATAGAGGCAGTTTTTCCCACTTCTTTAGGAGTCCCTGTCATGAAGTTGCTTCAAGATGTACAAGCTGAGACAAATGACTCACAGAGAAGGATCAATCAGATGATCCATTTGCAGCAGACTAGGGAAGAAGTTTTCAACAAGACTCGGGTAGTCCAAGAAAACATCAAGAAGATCTTTGACAAATGAACCAAAGAAGATGATTTCGAGTTAGGGGATTTGGTGCTGAAATGGGATGCCAGGAATGAAGACAAGGGAAAGCATGGTAAATTTGATAATCTGTGGACAGGGTCATACATGATTCAAGCCTTCAGGGGAAACAATGTTTTCTTATTAAACAACGCCAATGGGTCAGATCTGCCAAGAGCACTTGTGAATGGAAGAATGCTGAAACATTATGTCCCACCTTAGTAGAAGATTTGAGTGCTCACTCTCCATTGTACATACCATTTTAATTTTCGTTTTCACTTGCATTTTCTGAGCGAAGAACATTAGTCAGTTAGTTGAAGCCCGAAGAGAAGGCCCTAAGCTATTGATCATCGTTTTTCCACCTTTGAGAATAAAACCAATGAAGGCTACTAGACAGACATGTTCAAAATGACAAGAACCAAGATTCTTGGCACTTAACAGGGCAAGTACCATCCCCAGATGGAGCCGTTGTTATCACCCTATAATTTAGGGAATCAACTGATGACTGGGATATTATCTGTCTCTAATGTTTTTGTTGTCAAATGATTTTTCATTCTGCAAATAATTTGAAAAGGAAAAAGAGAAAGAAAAAGAAAGGAAAAAGAAAAAGAAAAGAAAAAGAAAAAGAAAAAGAGGGCATAAAAGAATTTAAATGAAAGCCCCATGCAATAACAGTAACTTGGCCATACCTTTCAAGCATGGCCAAGTTCTTTCTAAATTTAATGTTGATAGGGTAGTGAATAAATCTGGCCAGACTGTCTAATCCTGGTCAGATAGCCCTTAGGTTAGATTAGTGAATAAATCTGACCAGACTGTCTAATCATGGTCAGATAGCCCTAAGGTAGAGTAATTTCTTAACCCAATAGTTTAATCTGGGTTAATTGTCCTAAGAATATAGGTTAGCATGTAGGTTAGTTGCTTCATTTGCTTCACCCCAATAAAACCATCCTGATAAAAAATGTTGTATCATGTCTCAAATGCCTAAAGGATAGTTTGGTCGAAGTCCTTTGGTGGTGTCTATGTGAAAGTTTGGGAAAAAACCCATAAGATGCACCTATCCTAAGTTTTCCCAACACATGTTTCTCCGTTCCTGATTTATGCTTCATGCACTTTTCGACGGTCCAAATTGTGGCGCCAAGATCTACGGCGCACAGAGCATTTCGGACCCCCCCTACCATTCTGCTTTTAACGGGGGGGTCTGGAATCGGTAATAAGAATTGCGCATATCTGGACGGCCCAGAGATGGGCGCCGAAATCAAAGGCCCAGATTTGTTTCCGGACCCCCCCCCC
>ML786299.1:323295-335137 GCA_009831015.1 Picea engelmannii | reverse complement strand
TTTTATAATACATGTGATGTGTGATTGGTTTTATAAATGTCTCAAATGTTTGTCTAACACATAATTAGCTAAAGCATCAGTCAATGTATTTAGACATCTAGGAATTTGTTGGTATTCGATATAATCAAAATAACGTTCCAAGAGGTGAATTCGTAGATATACCCGTAATAAAGTAGGCCTTCGAATAGCATAGACATTACTTAACTGTAGCACTACTAGTTGTGAATCGAGTCATATAATCAGGTGGCGGATACCAAGTGAAATAGCATCAATTAACAATTCGATGACGACGCTATATTCTACGATATTATTGGTCGCGTGACCGAGGAAAACACCTCGTAGACTGATGAGTTCCTTTGTAGGTGCGTAAATTTCCCATGCAACAGAAGCTAAGTTCTGAGTACTACGACTAGTGCCATCGGCAAAGCCAATGTGGGGTAGTGAAGACTCTGTTGAAAATTCAACAAGAAACATGTGTCTAATTTAGTTTTCCCTTAATTAAATTAGACAATAAATATTAATCTATTATCTCATTCATAACTGAGTGATTTGGAATTGTAACAGAATTATAAGTGTAGTTAAGTGAGTTAAGCTTAGTTGTATTAGTGTGAGTTCAGTATATTAATTATTCATTAATTCACAATCAGTTAACTCGCATGCAACTGAAGACTTGCCACGGTTAACTACATGCATGTCATTCCAATGGACACCAGTTGAGATAACAGGTGAAAGGGACAATTTGGATATCAGTTGTGATTTGTTCACACATGCAGTGGATATGCTTATGAGCATGTGCAAACGAGGCAATTGTATTCATTTGATTCATTGGGAGAATTCGGATTGCAGACTTTGTGCAGAGGAGGCAGGCTGTCTGGACATGAAAATTGGTGCATGTATTTGCTAATTTGTGTATGACAGTGTGAGACGATTGCATTGTACTGAGAGCTCTTGGATTAGAGTTTTGTATGAGATTGTTTCATGATTCATGATATACATAATATATGATAGTGGGGTTTTTAGCTTTACGCTTTCCTGGTAAAACTTCTGTGTTGTGTGTTATTGATATTTCACTTTGTGCATTGTGGTTGTGATCGTGGTTTAAATTGCTTCCGCAAAAGTAATAGTAGAAGTGATTCTGTATTTAACAATAGCGAAACTTGTTAGATTAGGAGAATCGCAAGAATACATTAATTTGTATCTAATTTTCTACAGACTTCGACATCTAAAAACCAAGCACAACGCAAGGTAATCGGTCGAGGGCGGAAACCAAATAACGAAAAAGCACACTAAAGTAACACACAAAAATTATGATACAATAAAATACAAGCACTCATGCATAGATGATCTAAGCATAGTACTTCTTTAAGTAAAGCCCATTTCTGGGTTCACTCAAAGGGATACCATCATAGTCCACTAACTCGTAGGCTCCTTTTTCCAACACCCGTCTGACGATATAAGGGCCTCGCCACATAGCCTCAAATTTTCTGGCTCCTAGCAAATAGATCTTGTTCATAAAGGAGAACCAGATCACCTTCAGAGAAAACACGTGGCTTGACATGCTTATCATATTGGGCTTTGATGCATTTCTTCTGGGTTTCTATAACTAGGGTGGCATCACAACGAGTTTCGTCTAGTTGCATAAGATATAACTGACGTTCTTCTTCAGCAGAACTATTCGGGAGAATTTCAACGGCTAGCTTTAGAGATAGTATCTCACATTCAATCGACAAGATGGCTTCAAGACCATAGACTAACTGGAAAGGTGTAAACCCAGTAGCAGACTTGACGGATGTCCGATAATCCCACAATGTTGAAAACAACATCGTGTGCCAACTCGTTTTGTGAATCCCTATCATTCGTCGAAGCATGGTAATGAGGACTTTGTTTATTACTTCAACCTGGTTGTTGGCCTGTGGGTAATAAGGTGTTGAGTTTTCATGGCGAAGACCCAACTTTTCGGTGAGTTATGACATCATGAAGTTTCTAAAGTGGCTACCGTGATCAGTAACGATAGCTCGAGGAACACCAAACATATCAATGATGTGATTGAATATGAATAGTGTTGCAGTCTTTCCAGTATTGTCGAATGTCGTCATCGCCTCAACCCATTTCGTAAAACAATCTATGGCTACAATAATGTATCCATGCCCCCCATCCGAGTGAGGGTGACATGTCATGAAATCGATACCCCATTTCGTAAAAGGTCCAATGGAGACTACAGGGTGTAGAGGAGCAGGGTGTGATCGTATTTTGTTATTGTAGGTTTGGCAAGCATGGCATTTTTGGACAGCAATAATACAATCGTTGAATAAAGAAGGCCAAAAATACCCAGCTTGTAAGATCTTCTGGGCAGTAGCATACCCAGAAATGTGACCACCACATGCTCCACAATGGTAGTTATTCAGGGCTTTCTTGGCTTCGTCAAATGTGAGGTAGCATCGAAAAATGGAGTCAATCCCTCGACGATAAAGAGTGTCACCAAGGATAATATACTGACGGGCTTGGTAGCGTATGCGACGGCGATCAGTGCTAGACAAATTGGGTCGGAAAGTCTGGGTCTGGAGATATATGATGATATCCCCATACCAAAGGTCATCGGAACTGATCAAAAAAAGGGATTCATCGGGTAATGAATCCTCTACTAAATTTTTCGTCTCAGAATAGGGAAGGTCGCATATCAATTCGGAAAACACCAAGGATTTATTGGACTTAGCACGTTCGAATTCTAAGTCAAACTCCTGGAGTATTATGATCCATTTGGAGTATTTTCCCCCTAGCAATTGGTGGGTAAGAATGTGCTGCATAGGGTTGCAGTTGGAAATCACAGTAGTCTTGCGTAAAAGGATATAGTGTCGGAAACGTTGAACAGCTTGGACGACGGCCAAGACCAATTTTTCAACATGTAAATACTTGGTTTCGGTAGTCGTGAGACTCCGACTCAAATAATAAATGACATGTTCATCATGAGAATCATCCTCATGGACTAGAACCATAGAAATGGTAGAGTCTAAGGCTGCAAGATACAAGAAATAATCTTGATTGTAATCGGGTGGGGAAAGTAGTGGGGTACGGGTTAAAGTCAGTTTTAAAGCATCGAAATCTTTGTTGGTAGTGGTATCCCATACAAACTTAGAACCTTTCTTGAGCAATCGAGTAAAGCCAAGAGTTAACTCAACATAGTTTGGGATGAAACGACGTAGAAAGTTTGCCTTCCCTTGCAAACTTTGTAGTTGGTGAAGTGAGGAAGGAGGAGGGAGATTGAGAATCGCATTGACCTTCAAAGCATTTACCTTGATCCCCCAACATGAAACAATAAAGCCCAAAAGTCGGTCGGATTCTATGCAAAAAACACATTTTGGGGGATTTAAGCGTATATGGTAAAACCGACATCAAAGGAAAATGGCACAGAGATGTGTTGGATGATCGACACAGTGCATGGAATGAGCCGGTAAGTCATCAAGATATGGTTGCACAATGTGCTTTATATCATGAAAGGCATAAGACATAGCATGTTGAAAAGTTGCACCGACATTCTTTAAACCGAAGGGTAGTTTCCGATAGGCGAAAGTGCCCCAAGGACAAATAAAGGCGGTCTTGTGTTGGTCTGTGGGTACGATATTGATTTGATTTTATCTGGAGAAACCATCCATCAGAGAGAAGATTTCACTTCCAGCACAATCGTCGATGATCTGGTCAACGAAGGGGGTAGGAAAGTTGTCTTTAGCACAAGCTTTATTAATGTCTCTATAATCAACGCACACACGAATCATACCTTGTTTCTTGTTAACCGGAACAAGATTGGAAACCCAATCAATTAGAGCCACAGGGTAAATAAATCCAACTTTGGGAAGTTTCTCAAATTCAATCTTGATAGTGGCTGCTTTACGTGGGTGTTACACATTATTTTCGTCATCCCTATGATCGTTAATGATGTAAACCTATCTGTTGCCTTCAGAGGGGTCAGTGGCCTGAGTTCCTAAAGAGAGAAGGGAGAAGAAATTTTCCTGAGAAAAGAAGTTTCATTTTCCTATGTAAAAACCTTATAAAAAAGGAAGTTCGCAGGTTGCTATATAGGCAGGGTGCGAGAATGACCGATTCTCGCAAGTTGCACTATAGCTAGGGTGTGAGATTTTTGCAGGTTGCTCTATAGCTAGGGTGCGAGAATTCCTACACGTGGGAAAAATGAGCGTTTTCTCGAATCTTCTAGAAGGAGAAACTTCTATGGTGAGGTGGCATCTGAATGGTTTGGATCTTACTCGCTTTCATGATTTAGTGGGATCATCCTAACCTCCTCACCTTATCCTCTTCAACTTATAAAAGGAGAGGATTTCTCATGGAGAAAGTTAGCTTTGTTGATTCTTGAGCTTAGCTTTGGTTAGCTTGGAATTATTAGCTTGGTTGGAGTGACTTTGAGATTTGCTTTGTCAAGATAGATTGTGAGTAGCTATCAGATCCATGGTCTCAGAATCCTTGGAGCAAGAAGTGTGTGGGGAATGAAGGATAGTTGGAAGGGACCTTACGACATCAAGGCCATGGTTGTAATCTCTCTTTCACATTTAATATGATACAGTAATATGATTCTTTCCTATAAAGCTTGTTGTGTTTTATTGTATGATTCCTTGATCACATACATAGGTTTTTATTGAGTTTATTCTATTGCTATCACTTTGGTTGGTTTGTGTTGTCTAGGTCTTGACCTCACGAGAGCACTAGAGCAAGATAGGAGAAACAAAGACCCTAGGAAGTGATACTAAGGTATGTTACTTGTTCCTTCTTACTAGTAAATTCAATATCTAAAACTTAAGGAAAGCGTCATGTTCTGTCTTGCTTTGTTCTAGATCCAGGTGGATCTAGGGAGATCGGTTAGTGTCCGCACCTACGGATTTATCCAATAACAGTGGGTGGACCAGACGAAGTCATTTCCAGACGGGTTTAGTGCCCGGGTATGTCCTAATCTCCTATACAACAATGTCGGGGTCAATACCCAACATTTCTCCATAGCTCCATGTGAAGACGTCACGAAATTCTTGGAAAAGAGACTTGTAGGTGACAACTTCATCATGGGAACACAAAGCTTTGATATGCACATTTTCGACAACTCTAGGTTTGATGAATATGTCGAGGGGGATGGTGGGTGAGATATTACTTAAGTTCCCTTCGTAGAACATATTGTGTGTAGACTCGGGAACAGTAGAAATGACGACAACGGTCGATGGGGTTGAGATCCGTTGGTAACTCTCAATGGTGTGTTGTTTCAGGAAGAGAATGGAACGATGATGTCCATCATCCCAAGGGGTATCTTCCATGGACATAACAGACATAATCATCTTGTCTGTAGGAAAAATGACACGAAATGGATCCGGAGATAAATCATCAAGAGAGGGGGTAGAAGGGGTGGTTGATTGAATGGCTTGATAAGAGGATTCGATCGGACTCAAAGGCATTTGGTCGCCATAGCGAAGATGATCATCATGGTTGGGTACTATCCACGGGTCATAAGACGTAGGGGTTTCTCGAATACAGGTGAAAATCATATTGATCGAGGCGACTAACGGATGTGGAACATCAGGTGATGGAATGGGGAAAGTACCCATCAAAGAGGAATCTTTAAGAATACCAACACTGACATTCTCATATCCAGGGGTTGTTTTTGCAATGAAAGGTATGTTGTTTGTACGTGCATCAGAGTTAAAGAAGGCCAATTGGTCCACCATAATTACTTTTCCTTGATGTGGGAAACATACGACACAGAAAAGAGTGGACACAATTGCATGCATGGAATCGATCCAGCTACGGCCAAGTAGAATTTTGTAATCGAGATGAGCATCAAAGACCTCCACCTCAACGTTGACCATTTTTCCTTCTAATGTAATAGGCAATGAAGGGAGGACACTGTAAGGCTTAAAACCAGATCCATTGAAATCTTTGAGTGTGTTGTGGGATTCGATTAAGGGAGGAGAGTTGATGGCTTTCCAGCAGGTAATATACATGACACACATTGAGGCACCCTTATCAATAATTGTTCTACAAATGTTCTTGTCGGAGACAATAAATTGTATTTGGAATGCGAGTTGAGGGGGTAACCTTGGAATGTGATCTTCCAAGTCAAAAATTATTAAATTTGTATCGGCAGGGTCGATTCCACCAATATATTTCAACGGTGTCTCTTGTTGTGTAGGACAACTCTGAAGGACTTTGAGGGCTGACATTGCAGATGGTTCTTGGGCCAGATCTTCAAATACTGTAGTTCTGGGTAGAACGTGCATGAGGATTGAAAGAAGACTTTCAGACAACACCCTTTGGGGGAGGGTGAATAACTATATCTAGGCTCGGTCATTCGAGATGAAGAGGACCGTTGGTAGGTGGAATCATGGGAGATGGTTGGACCAATGAAGGAGGTATTTCATCAACCTTCTCTTTGGAGGAAGAATAATCTTTGGCTCAAGTGGTAAGTGTGATGTTATTCTTATTTGAATCACCTGTACACATTAATACATAGGATGTAGTGGAGGGGGAAGGTTGGTCATGAATGACCAATTAGGCCTATTGTTGAGAAGGGAAGGGTTGTGACAACACGGCTGGAGTAGGAAGTTTAGAGGTCCCTTGAAGGAACTTAGTAACCTCGGCTCGTCTTGGACAATCCTTAGTGTAGTGATAATCACCACAGATAAGACAAGGGTATCGGGGTTTGCGCTTATCCTTATTGTCAACAAGTTGTGTTTTGGTCTTCTCAGATTGCAGATTATTTTTATCCTCCTTGTTCTTACCCTTCCCTTTTTTGGATTTATTCTTTCCAGCAGGGGTAGATTGAACAGAGTTCACCTTAGAAGTCTTTTCGGTGGGAGGGGTATGAGACGAAGCATTTTGAACATTAGAAGCAATGGATTTGGGGTTGTTTCTAGAGGCTTGTGCGAAATGGCGTTGGGCATGGAAATTTCCAATCACACCGTCAGCTGCATGAGAAGCAGCAGGAGTAGTTGAAGTAGCAGTAGTAGAAGGATGAGGTGCATCAGGGAGTAAAACATAAAGAGTACTTGTTTGTGAGTAAACAAGGTCGAGGTATTGAGCATGATTGATCATCTATTCTTTTGTGACAACTCCACCCATGGCGATGTCATGAGTGATGTCATTCATGAATGATTTCGTGAACCACTCTACCAGTAACTGATCGGGAAGTTCGAGTTTGATGAGATGTCATCTTTGTCGCCACTCATGAATGTGATCAGAGATATGAGTGGCTTTGGTTTGTTTGAAAGAACTCAAAATTTTGGTTCCCGTTTCATAACGGATCGGTAACTGGTAGTGGGTGAGGAAAGCCATAGCGAGGGTGTTGAAGTCAGTGAAGAAGCCTTGTGGTAATTCTATATACCACTTCACGGCAGAACCTATGAGAGTTCGTTGAAAAAGGCGTAAACGAATAGAGTCATCCATCAAAGAGTTGGATAAACACCAAAGGTGAAAAGTCATTACATGATTGTTCGGGTCCTCTCCTGGTTTACCATCGAATTTAGGGATGTCGAATGGTAGTTTGGCCAGTACCGCTTGCCATTGAGGAGAGTGATGGATCGGATCATTTAAAATTCTCAATAGATCAGGGAGGTCCAGGGTGGATAAGAAGGGTAACTTTCTATTCTTGTGTGGGTACTGGTGACTTTGGGGAGGGAGCCCCATAGATATACCAGTAGGACCATAAGTAGTTTGCATATAATGCGAAGATCCGGGCAGATTTGGTTGTTGGTGTGGGGGCAGGTAATTTATAGGGTTGTATTGGTTGGGGTTGTTCCCTTGAACAGGGGCATGGTATTGAGTGTTTGAGCCCCAAATAGGATTGGACATACCTGGATATGGTTGG
This sequence comes from Picea engelmannii, assembly GCA_009831015.1. Lineage (NCBI taxonomy): Eukaryota > Viridiplantae > Streptophyta > Pinopsida > Pinales > Pinaceae > Picea > Picea engelmannii. The sequence continues at coordinate 327,285 of ML786299.1, read as the reverse complement.
CCTATACTAGGGGGTATGAAGGAGCTAGCTTGAGGTTGTTGCCCCCTAGTCGAGTGAGGATTTTTTTGGATAAGATAGTTCCAATACTGGGCCAAGGATGGAGGCATGTTCTGTCCATAGGGTGAGGTAGGTGGGGATTTCCCTCCAATCGGGGGTTGCTTCCCAATTGGGATTTGTCCTATAAAAGGGGATTGGGTTTGGCTTCTTTGGTGAAATTGTCCACCAACAGGAATTTGGTAATTAGGTGTGAAAGATGGGATGGTGCCACTAGGGTTTGTGCCTCTGATAGGGGATGGAATAGGCCCTCTAGAAGGGGTTCGAGGAAGTTTCGGAATGAAACCAAGAACGAAATGGTGCCCAAAAGGAGTGGAAATGCCAGGAGTCCCGGATGGGATTTGTGTAGGAGCGGGAATAGAAGCATTCAACACATAATATCCGGGGGGAAGTGTTGGGATGAATCTAGGCGAAAGCGGCATGCCTATGGGAGCTTAGCTAGCCACCATAATCCCGGTGTGAGGACTCATAGTATCTGGGACCATTGTGTAATGGACCGTTTGTAGGGGAATAGTCAAGATGTGGTCGGTTGACAGAGCGTCTGAACCAGAAAAATAATAGGCAGTAATAAAATGTATTGTGTCTGGATCGGATGTTTCGGGCAGCTCAAGTGTGACAGTGATATCAATGCCTACTCCTGAGCCAAAGAGATCCCATCTAAAAATGCCAGTAGTCCAAAAAGGATCTTGACCCTTAGGTCCTGTGAAAGGTCCAGTTGGTAATCCAGAAGAATCAACACATATTTCTCCAGAAGAATTCACTCGAACAATACATCTCATAGAGTCGAGAGGAAGTCAGAAGTCCTCTCGAGAATTGGTAATTCGGAACCGTTCTAAAGAGTTAGTTCTTTCCACTTGTGGAGTGGCAACGTCTTGGACTTCACTCTATTGAGGAGATCCCTTCGGTGAGTTGGTAGGCAAGGGTTGAGAACCTTCCAGATCTTCTGGGGGTAGTCCTTGCATTCTACGTGAACGGTGTGGAGGGTCAATTATGATCGAGTTAAAATCTTATGAAAGAAATTCTATGGCCAACTTAGGTAAAAAAACATCATGCGCTAGTAAAATCTAGGAATCAAAACCAAGCAAACAAGACCTTCCAATTCTGAAGTCACTAGTTGGTGATGAAATCCAACGTCGCGACGATGAGACAAGAAGGGGCTTGGCTAGGGTGGAAAAGTTATGTTGACGACCTGCTCAATGAACTTACACCCTGGTGCAAGCTCCCACACATAATCGTGGGTACACCCTCCAAGGAGCCTGAGTGAGTCTAGCCAACATCGATTCCAAGTACCGTGAAGACTTACCCCTCCACAGTCACCTTGTGTTAGACTCTAATAATATAGGCTACTAAGGTTACCACAAACAACAATGATGACTAGGGAAATAGTAGACAGTCTGACCCACACACAAGGGTAGGGTATCTAGCCTGAAATCAACTTGAGAGGCTTCCACTCATCAGTGTGGGTATACCTTCAAGCGACCCCCATAATATGTGCAATCTCTACACCAAGATCAACAAAGCAGGGTGAGTAACTATGTCAATCTCAATGCGACCTCAGGTTTGATCCTTGTGTGAAAAGGGATTCCCAGGACAAAATGTTGCAAACGGAATTTAACACTCCCTATCACAAGATACTATTTGTGTTTTGTGCTTTGGAGAGTGTGTCTCACTTCCTATTCCAAAGCTCTAGCCTAGCTAATGTTGGTGCAAAAGAGCCCTAGAAAAAGTTACTAGTTGAATTTTAAAAAATTGCGCAATATTATTAAAGGTTGTTGTTACTCAAGAGGGAGACGGAAATGAAATCGGTGTTGTGTAAGACTTAGACCCAACAATGTGTAAATAGAAATGAATGATACAAAGTTTTGTTCGATGAATTTTATCTACAACAGGGAGAAAGGAGTTTTTCTGGAACAATGCAAACTGCGATGTACAATTCTCTTTTCAAATGTAGTATCAAACAATCATGGACAACATAAATTCACTATTCGTTCTATTTCAATGTTTTAACGCCAATATTTTCTGAATGATTTCTTAAAAGAACAAAAAAAAAATATTTTTTTAGAAACCAAAAATAGGGATGGAACTAAGAAAAGGTAAGCAACCAATGAAAATACAATACTCAATAAACACCCAAATCAAATCGTTCAATGGAGATAAAAATAAAAATCGACAAGAAAAATTTACTTCAAATGTATACAGACAAAGAACTTTTCCAAGCAGCAAGTAATCTAAAGAAATGATAATCCCAACTTTTGATCTGATCAAAGACTTTTGACCAAACAAGCACTCAGATATCAGAATCTGAGATTATACCCTCGTTGGTAAAACGTCGAGAAGTAAAAAACTGGGAAAAAATATTAAGAAGAGTTTTCAATCTCCGAAAACTAATCAACCACAAGATTTGAAGTCAAGAAACAGCCAAACACTTGGCAAAAAAATTTCTTCCCGGATGAACAAACAAATCTGGGCATCAAAAAGAACAAGAAGACCTGATCCAAAACGTTTACAAATGGGTTTGTAGCCTAGTAGTGGAGTACAGTGCGAGAATGAGGCATTCTCGCAGTCTAGACACTGGCAGGGTGCGAGGAGGTCGCACTGGACTGAACAGTAGGATGCGAGAATGAATGATTCTCACAGGCTATAAAGAGGTACAGTGCAAGAAGGGTTGTAAATTATGAAAATTTGGAAAAGGGACAAAACATTTGAGTGAACTTCTAGGTCCAGAGAGTCTATAAGGCTCTCCTACAGATTCAGAGACTAGTTGGCAATGAAATAGGTAGACCAAGAGCAAATGGCCAACAAAAGACAACAAAAATGAGTTGTTTCCCAAGTGGAGTCGCCAATTTTGTTACAGGATAAATCGGTATATGTGGACACTAACATATCTCCCTAGATCCACCTGTATCTAGAACAAAATAGGACAGGACATGACTCTTTCCCTAAGTTGTAATCATCGAATCTACTACCAAGAAGGAATGAGTGACATACCTTTATATCGCTTCCTTAGGTCTTTGTTGTTCCTACTTCACTCCGGTGATCTTGTGAGATCAGGTCCAAGACAGCACAAACCAACCGAAGTGAATATAGCAAAGTATATTCAATGACAACCTATGCATATGATCAAGGAGTTATGTGATAAAATAAGAGTGATTTTATGGGAAAGGGACATGCCACTTTATTGTATTAAATGAAAGTAGAAGATACAACCAGATCACCTTGATGTCGCAAGATTCCTTTCAGGGGTCCTTGGTTCCAACACACACACTTTCTCTACACTTGCATGAAGAAGATCCAATATGGCTTGATGGACAAATGGAGACCTCAAGCTTCAATTCAAACAGGGTTCCTCACACAATTCTTTCATCAATTCTCCATTCAATCTTGCTTAACCTCTTCCTTGAGAAACCCTTCATTATATAGGAGAAAGATAGATGGTTAAAGGGATGAGGATGATCCCACTAAATCTGAGAAGTAAGTAGGATGCCAACCATGTGAATGCCAACTCATTTTCTAGAAGATCCTCTTCTAGAACCTTCGTAACTTCCTCTTTCTTTTAAGCTTTAAAACAGGTTCACACCATACCTATAGAGCAGACTGCGAACACCTCGTAGGATAGGTATAGGGTGGCCTGCAATAATCAAGATTCTCGCACCCTAAAACATAGTTAGCGTGTGAACTCGTCTTAAAAATATGTTTTATGGAAGAAGACAACAGTCACTTTTCTCAGGCAAAAGGTCCTTATGAGAGCATGAACACATAATTGTAGAGACACCACTAGAGTGACCAAAATAATGTGTAACAGTGGGTGGATGAGGAAATCAATGACATGGTTGGTGCTTCCTATCTTATGCTTGATTTTGTGATGGATCTATTGTAAGTATGTGGACCACTTCTTATGGTGGTAATTTTGCAATTTTCCCTATGTCTACATGAACT
>ML786299.1:312026-323195 GCA_009831015.1 Picea engelmannii | reverse complement strand
CCACCATCGGTAATCATTGCAATATCTGACAAAATGTGTCCATCATCTTGTTCCTCTATCACACGAGGGCTTCCTCGAGAAACATTTTGAAAGGATCTCGTGCTTTGTCATATCTCTTTTCTTCCACCATGGAAGGTCGCTTGTGCTGGAAAGAGTGGTTGTCCTCTAGAGAAACTAGTTTGAGACCCAACTCTATATACCTTGACCTTGTCAGGGACATGCCTTGAGAAATAACAAGGAGTGGATTTCTTTGATACCACTGATCCAAAAACTATAGCAGAGAACAATGAAACCCAACTTCTATTAGTGAATAAAATAGAAAAACATTGTAGAACACAATTTGACTAGAATGGTCATAGCTTATCTTTGAAGAGAAAGAGATGTTGGCTACACTCATTTGCAAATAAGCATTACATCAGTCACACTCCATTTCATTATCTAAGGACATCCTTCACCTCTATTATATATGAGAGAGTGAGAGAAGAATAATTCCCATGATTCATGTGGGATAAATTGATCGAAGTTTACAAAATGTCATAGGCATGTAAAACACTAGGACTTCCCGAGAGATCACCCATCCATGTACTACTCTAGATCATGCTCATTTAACTATGAAGTTCTAATGAGACTTGGTGCATTAACATTGTAGGCATGTACATATGATGGTTGTAATTAACAAATGGATATGACATTATAATATATTCCCCATAAAAAGGGTGAATATCATGGTTTATCAAAACCAGAGGCTCGAAAAAGTTGATTCAGTGGAAAAGGTGGATGGCCACCGTGATCCACCTAGATCAATGACCAATCTATTTAACAAAAATTTGTGCCATTGTTCCTTTAGAAAGAGAGTGTATAATTCAGCTAGATTTCTACAGCTCAGCATATCCCCTGATAATTCTACCTTATTACAGATGGATGCTTTGAGGATTTCAGTCTTCTCATTCTTTCTGGCCAATTCTTCTTTGGTTTTGGCCAACTTAGTATTCAAATTCTTATGTATTTCTTCTAATTGTTTTTTGTTGTCCATATGTTCCATTTTCATGATCTAAATTATCTCCTATAGATTATCCAATTGCTACTCAAGGTGAATAGATCACCCTTTCCACCAACATCCTCCATCTTAGCCTCTCCTAGAAATTTCTATTTAAGGGATTCAACCAGGGCTTCCTCTAACTCACTCATGATATATTGTGCTTATGTCTGACTTAGAGGATTTTGGTCTCTTTTCTTCCCTCAATTAAGTTCTTAACAATACTAGGGTAATATTCTAAATTCAAAAGCGTAGTAGAGAGAGGGATAATTCCCAACTTCTTAGCTATTTGTGACCTTGTCCTAGCTCTTCTTATGGAGGCATTCTCTCTTCTTTATATAGAGTGACTTTTATTCTTGATTTTCATGGGATTGTTATCAATGATCCCCATTTTGATCAGGGTGGAATCCACCTCCTAGTCATCCTCTTCTACATGTATTCTCTCAAATGCCTCCCTCCTCCTTGAGGTCTTGGCTTTGCTATCTTTCTTCATCCTCTGAGAGTTCCTTTTGGGATTGGGTTCCTTTGACACAATTTGTAGGGCTCTAAAGTATTCCCTACTTATGGAGATAAATTTTTCCCATGAAATTATTGTAGGTTGCCTTGTTAATTCATTACAGAATATAAATTGTATTATTCGATGGTGGGATAATGATTCTTCTTTTCCTTTTTTTTACCTTGGTACTCATTTCTCTCAAAGGATGCAACAAGAAATATGGTATACTAAGGTTTTCCTCGGGTCTTTGATGAAACAAGTTCCTTAATTAGTGAATAAATCTAAAATGGTAGGCATAAACCATGCTAAGTCTACCCTCACATGGGATGTATTTCAAAAGTTCATAGTCATCTCATCCCAAGGCTCAAGAAGATTATCTCTCTTTACTCCATTCTTGTTCTCTTTTACTTCTTCATAACTCAAGAGGGATACCTTGTTGTCATTTGTGGCCAATTGTATATCCTCCTTATCCTAGGGAAATCCTATGGATAACCTTGAGAATATGATAATCACAAGCTCATCAACCTAGATTTCAAATCCTTTTACTAGGGTGATGTATTCTTAGTTTCTAATGTGGTGAAAGTTCTGGGAAAACCGCATGGCTACATTATCATTGTAACCCTGCAATCTATCGAATTATTCCAACCAATTTGTTGAAATATCTCTACCAACTCAATGTTATTGTACAGTCTTGAATTTTTTATATGTTACCTTATGTTGAACCCACCCCCCATATTGCAATATTTTGTGTCATTTTATGCATTAAATATGTGTGTTGTTAATTTTGTTAAGAAATCCTTGCTAATTGAAAACTTGACAGTGGAAAATAATTTCAAAACAAAACTTCACCTTCGATACTCAAATTTTTGAGGACTGACCTCTTAAAATGATGGTGGAAAAAGCCTTCAACACTTAAACTTTCTAAGAACTATCCTCTTAAAATGGTAGTTGTAAAACACTTCAAATTTTCAACACTCACTTCATGAGAACGAACTTCTACTTCAACTTTCTAAGAACTAACCTATTCAAATGGTAGTGGAAAAAACTTCAAGTTTCAACCCTCGATTGACCTCTTAAAATGGTATACCTTGTGATCCAGGTCGACATCGGTGGCCACTCACCTATTCCGCTGGTTCACAACATAGTTTTCCATCCTTGCAATTTTTCTATAATTTTTCGGGTCCCAAACTTCCGAGGCTATTTTGAGACCCTAAACAGTGTTGTTTGGACATTCGAGGGGCCAAAGGTTTCCAATGGTTTACCTTGGCCCCAACCAAAAGTTGTAATCCTTGAATAGTTCTTTCCAATGAGCCATCACGTGCCCCAAACAAAGATCGCATGTAAAATTAACTCTCCTGGGAAGTTGACAAATCAACTAACCACATTGGGGCCCATAAACCTTTTGGCATTTCATCTTCTAGGGTTAAGGTTTTGGATGTTTAGGTTTTTCTCATTAATGATTTATGTTAAAAAAAAAAAATTTGCCTCATTGTAATCATCTTCTTGTGAATGTACATAGCAATCACATATCTTCTTGGAGATAAGCTACCACCATTCGAGTGAGCTCATTTCACTTTGCATTTTTACAATTCTTGTACATTTTGTTCATTAATAGAAATTGAGTATCATTGTATCTATGTGTTTTTGTCATATTTATGTGTTTAATTTCATTCCCTCATAAATTTGGATCAGTGGTATCATAGCAGTCTTCTCTTTATGTGTTTCTATGTGCATGTCCCCTATGAGGTCAGGGTATAAGGAGTTGGGACTCGAACTACTTGAGCCTCTGAAAGACCATCCTCACCGACCCCCACAGCTTCCCATGGTGGAAGAAAAGAGAGACGAGGGAGTGGAAGAGCCTATTCAGGTATTACTTGAGGAATCCATCGCGTGAAAGAGAGATGAGATGATGGAAATTTTTTCCCAAATCCTTCAATGACTACTGACAACATCAGACGCATCTTCGTCAAGCAGCCACTATGGAGGCACCGCCCCTTTCAAGGTACAAGTTAATTTTGATATTCTCATATTTGAAGGTCAAATAGATGCAGATTCTTTGGAAATATGGTTAAATACGCTAGAAGGTTATTTTTGTGTCCACAATTTCTCTGATAGGGAAAATATCACATTTGATCTCCTTAAGGTGGGACTTATTGTGAGCAAAATTCCACAGAGGAGTTTGGAATGTTTGAGGTCAAACCCACTTGGGACTCCTTTATGGATTTCATTAAGGAACAATATTACCCTATTGGAAACTATGACGACCAATACATGAGATGGAACACACTATGTTAAAAGAAGGAAAACATAGTGTCGAAGTTCACAAATACCTTCCATACTTTGCGCACCAAGCTAGGTATAAAATACCTTGAGTGACATATAGTTCTAAAATACCATGGGGGTCTGCATGGGTACATCCAAACATAAATGAATTTTTTGGACATCTCTTCACTGGGAGTCGCTTATGGATATGTCGTCAAAATCGAGCAGAAATTTAAGCAGTGAAATAAGCGAGAGTTCAAGTCTGCAAATCCACAATAACATAAGTATGGTAAATATGGACCTAACTCACAGAACATTTAACCTCAATCCAACCAGTCCAAGTTGTAGGAAAAGAAGGGTAATGGGAAGATGAAGAAGGACACTGGAAAGTGCTGTGAGATCCACAAAATCCCTTGACACAACACAGATGAATGTTGCTCGAAACATTCATTGGTAGTTGAGATCAAATAAAAAGAGACAAACCTCGACTTGGAATCTGATTCAGAACACAATAAAAGGAAACATATCATCAATTCAGAACCCACTACTACCATCGTGACCACAACAATCCAACCAGAGGAGCTTGAGGAGGGGGGGTGCCTCTTCTAATCACATATATGGGTGAAGGGGACCCCAGTACATTTCATTGTAGATAGCAGAAGCAAAAAGAACCTTATCTCAGCAAAGGTCATCAAGTCCTTATATTTGTCGACAACACCACACCTGTAGCCTTACAACATTGGGTGGCTCATCCATGGATGATATCTCTGTGTCAACCAACGGTGTCGTCTATCATACGACATCAAACCCTTCAAGGATGAGGTATTGTGTAATGTTTCCCCTTTGGAAATCTATGATGTTCTTTTATGACAACCATATATGTGGAAATGTCATGTTTTTTATGAGTCTCGGTCCCCAAGTGTCATTGTTACTCTTGGGGGTCAGCTCTACAAGGTACCAGAGGTAGTTTCAACTACTACCATTTCATTGATCTCGGCAAAATATTTCTACAAAGTAATCTCTTAGACCACAAATTTTACCCTCTTCACGATCTGATCAAAAGGTGAACAGAAGATCACTACAATCACCACAACCTCAGCTCAAGACCTTTCTATACAATAGAAGCATATCAAAAATATTGTAGAAGAGCATAAAGGTATTTTTGCTTCACCTACAAGGGTGCCTCTACATTGCCAAGTCAAGCAAATATATAACCTATCCCTTCATAGCTCTATTGGCCACAACCCTTTTCAGGTGTGCTTGGGGTTCCAACCATTATCCCCCATTGATCTAACTCTTCTTGTTGCATCTTCGCCGAAAAATTCCTCCCACACTCATATCATGCATCCATATTTTTTGAAAGAATCCAACACCTCCAACAATAATTTCATGACATCCTTCAATAGGTTTATGATAAGTACAAGCAGGACAAGTACTTCAGCAACACAAGTGGCTCACCAACATTCAGATTCAGCAAAAGTTTCTCCATCTCCCATGGGAAATTGACACAATGGGGACCATTTCTTCTTAATGGGGGAGAATTGATTCAGGTGGACATCGGTGGCCACACATATATTCCACTAGCTCACAACATAGTTTTCCATCCTGACAATTTTTCTACAAATTTTCAGGTCCCAAAGTTTTGGAGTCGTTTTGAGGCCCTAAACGGTGTTTTTTGGACATTCGAGAGGCCGGGGGTTGCTTATAGCACACCCTAGCACTAAATAAAAGTTGTAATCCTCGAATAGTCCTTTATAATGAGCTATCGTGCACCCCAAATAGATATCATATGAAAATTAACACCCCCAGGAAGTTGACGTATCAACTAACCACATCAAGGCCCACAAACCTTTTGGTGTTTCATCTTATGGGGTTAGGATTTTGGATGTTTAGGGTTTTCTCATTGATTATTTATGTTAAAATTCCTTTTCAGCCTCATTGTAATCATCTTCTTGCGAATACACATAGGTTGTTAGATAACTGAGAGGGGGGGGTGAATCAGTTGTTACTGTGCTTAAACAATTATACCCATTTTAAACTCATTACAGAACACTCAATGATGATCACAATAATTCAGGGAAGTAAGCAATAGAGTATTCAACATCAATCACACACATGAAGTATACAGAGACAGATATTCTAGAGGAAACCCATAAAGGGAGAAAACCTCTTCTTCTTAATATGATAAGTAGTCTTTATTTTTTGTACATTATCATTCTTATGAGCACCAACTCTTTGTGAGGCTGCCACCTCTGTTTTACAAGCTACAACTTGTTGGGAGCACCAACTCCCTGGTTTCTCTAGCACCCACTAGAAGGAAGCACCAACTCCCTGAGTGTTCCAGCACCAACCGGATGGAAGCACCAACTTCCTGTCACATAAGCACCAACTTGTATAACAGAGAACAATGGCTCTCCCTTGCACCACCCTATCACCCTGGTTTTTCTAGCTACAACCAGATGGAAGCTACAACTCCCCATGTTCAAGCACCCACTTGAAACTCTGAGGACAACAGTCCTCCCTAGCACCACCCTATCACCCTGAGATATAAATCTTTGCTTTCTGAAATTTATTACAGTGATACAGTATTTATCAATGGCTTATCAGTCTCATCACTATTCTGCTACACTGCTCTTCTCTGCCTGCATCAGTGTCTTCCTGATCGCATATTCTTGCGCTTTTTGTTCTTCTGTGTTTTATGGTCTGTGCGCCATGTTTGTTCTATGCGCTATGCCTCCCCTCTGCACTTTCGCACATGCGCTTGGATTCCTTCTACATGCGTGAATAACTATCCAAATTTCTTTACAAAGAAACAACAGCCTCTCTCTGTCATGACATTTTACTTTTATTCCTGCTCTCGTCATCCGTTACACTCCGCATATCCAACGCTCAAGTTAGGAATCTCAAAAATGCTTAGGAATCATGATTCCAATGCTCAGGAACAATGATTCAGTTAGTGTAAATGAATCGTAACTGATCAAGAAACCACAAAGTGAAACAGCAACCCTTCGATTAGATTCTATTTTATCAGCGCCATTGTATTATAAATGCAGAGACCTTTTTGACTTTTCAATGCGTAACCTCTAATGTGGAACCTAGAAGCACTAGCTTCTTCCTCTATCTTTCGTTGATGCAAACTTGGGTGATGTTATCACGTGACCACGCAATTGCGGGCGCGGCCAAAGGTGGTTTGAGGGCAACCCGCTTTTCACCCCGCAATTCACTACAGAGCTCCACGTATGCCTTTGGCGATACCGTGGTTTTGATTGTGGCTCGCTCAAGAAAAATTAAGACCCGAGCATGTTCTGACCCCGCAATTGAGCACGGCCATTGATCTCCAATCCCTTGGCAATGCCTCTCGATCGATAGTTGTTATCTTCCTCCTTTCCTCCTTACACATGCGATCCTAGATCTCAACGATCTATTGACACAATGTTCCCTTCCAAATCAATGGCTACAGCTTATTTCATGATCCAGGCTTTGGGAGTTTCAACTCGTAAACCTTGCTTTCCTTCATACGTCAATATTTTGGAGTTGACAATCCTCTGACGCGTGTCCCTTTTCTCGATAAACGGTCGAGATCTGCTTCGCTACTCTGGGATTCGGTGATTTCAATTCTCAACCTTCACGCTCTCCTAGAACACTTTTAGCCAGAGTACACAGATTCCTACCATGTGTCCTCCTCAAATCAATGGATATAGTCTGCTTTGGGACTTCGGCACTTTCTACCAAGACTAGATCAACGGCCCTAAGCACCCTTCTCGATCAACAGTCTAGATTCACTTCGAGGCTTCGATGCTTTCACTCTTTGCTTTCCTCTGGAGTATTTCGTACCCAGAGTTCACAATCTGTTGACATGTGTCCTCCTACAGATCGACAGTCCTCAACTCCTTCGGCTCTTCGGGCTTCAGGGATTTCAAATCTCAACTTTGCTTCCTTCAATATCTCCAGTAGTGTTTTTCTCCGAACTACATAGATTTCTTCCACTCATCCTTCTAGAAATCGATGGCCTGGATCTTCTTCAGCCCTCAAGTCTTCGGCATTCGGGACTTCGGGAATTTAGGCTAATTGCTGCTCCATTTTCCTCTGGAGTGATCACCTGCTAATGAATTCATAAGTGGTGGAGACTGCTTATTGTTGGTTAATACTTCCACTTACACTATCCTTCCACTGTAGTAGATCGATGGTCAAGAATGCTCCCAAAGTGATCTTCAAATCAGACGTTTCGTATCCACTTCAGGACTTCGGCATTCAGGACTTCAGGACTTTGGGAAAGTGTTGGTGGTAAAACTCCCGAAGTAAAAATCCCAGAGTGACATAACTTACTTACGTCACTTGATGACATGTCACGAGCTAAGTAGCTACCACGTGTCACTCAGATTCATGATTTTCACTTACCTGAAATGTTGATTCAACTTGACACTTGTCATTGTCTGATTGCACCATGTGTCCTTGCTGATGTGGTCTTCTAAGGTGGTCTGCCAACTTGGTATGCCACATGTCCTTGTAGACATGGTATGCTGACGTGGTTCTCCCTGATCTAACAATCATCGCATTTTCTCCATATCTGATGGTCCTTATTCATTTCAGATTTCGAGATTCGGGTAATTCAACTTTCAAGTTTCTAATTCTCCCGAAGTGAGATTCCTCAAACAATAACCTCCTCACAACTTTTAATGTGAAGCAAATGTTGTTCTTTGATCATGTTCTTAGATCGATGGCTCAATCTATCTTCGGTGTTTCTCTTCTAGCTTATCCTGTCCTTCCACTTAGAATGATCCAACGGTTGTTGGGTATTCGGTTGATGGTCCTTTGGATCGGTGATCCAATGACCACTATATCTCTTCCTCCTAAGATTTCTCACCTTCTGCTCTTCCTTCTGTTATTTCCATCGATGACAAGCACACTCTTCCTATAAAAATTCCAACAATATCCCCCTTTGGCATTGATGGCAACCCTGAAAGGTTGCACTATTATGCTTAGACCTCCAACTGTAGCATCCAGACAACACCTTTTCTCCCCCTTTGACATCAATGTCAAAGAAAACATGCTCCTCCTGAGTTGTTACAATACTTTTCGTAGGTATCATATATTCAACCAACACATACTCCCCCTGACAGGATGAAATCTCTTAGGTGAGAGAATGGATGACACCCAGCTTCTAACGGAGATATTCAAATGGTGTCATGGCTAGGGGTTTAGTAAAGATGTCTGCAATTTGTTCTGTGGTTGGAATATAATGCAGCTGAAAAACTATGTTTGTAACCTATTCTTTGAGAAAATGTTATTTTATCGGTATATGCTTAGTCTTTGAATGAAGAACAACATTCTTGAAGACATTAATGGCACTGGTGTTATCACAGTGAAGTGGAATTGGATTAGTATAAGTTACCTTCAAATCTGCAAGAGTTTGTATCATCCATAAAATCTGAGTGCAGCAAGTAGCAGCAGCAATGTACTCTGCCTCTATAGTTGATAATGAAATAGATCCCTACTTCTTACTAAGCCATGCTACTAACGAATCACCTAAGAAGAATGCACATCCACTGGTGCTCTTTCTCTCATCCCAACAATTTTCCCAGTCAACATCTGAATATGCAGTTAATTGAAAATTCTAATTCCTAGGATACCAAAGACCATAAGTCATTGTACCCTTCAAATATTTGAATATCCTCTTGACAGCTGCTAAATGACTTTGTTTAGGATCAGACTGATAATGACCTACCATTCCAACAGCTTGCATTATATCAGGATGGAATATTGTGATGTATAGAAGACTGCCTATCATTGATCGATATGTTCTTTGATCAACATCAGATGAAATATCATCTTTACGAAGCTTGCAACCAACCACCATAGGTGTATTAATAGGTGTAAAATCTTCCATTTAAAACCTTTTCAACATTTCTCTTAGATATTTCTCCTGAGAAAGAAATATTCCTTCAGACCTCTGAGTAATTCGCAAACCAAGAAAAAATGTTAGTTCCCCTATCATAGACATTTCAAATTCACATTGCATGGCAGAAGCAAACCATTGTACCAATGAAGCATTATTACTTCCGAAGATGATGTCATCTACATAGACAAACACAATGAGAAAATCATTGTCCTCTATTTTGATATATATGTTGCAATCAATTGTTCATCTCTTGAACCATTTGTCTAGAAGATACTTATCTAGTCTATAATACTAGGCACAAGGAGCTTGTTTCAACCCATATAAGGCTTTCTTCAGCTTGCAGACAAAGTCAGGGTTATCTGACAGTTGGAAACCTTATATTTGTTCCATATAGACTTCTTCTTTTAGATCTCCATTTAGAAAAGATGAATTGACATCCATTTGATAGACTTTAAACTTCTTATGACATGCATAGGAAAGAAACATTCTGATGGCTTCCAATATTGCCACCGGTGCAAAGGTTTCATTAAAATCTTGTTCTTCAATCTATGCATAGCCCTTATAGACCAATCTTGCTTTGTTCCTGACAACTTGTCCCTGCTCATTCAATTTATTCTTAAAGACCCATTTGGAACCTATGAAATTTTTACCTTCGGGTTTAGGAACCATCTCCCAAGTATTGTTCTAGTCAAGTTCATCATTCATGGCTTTAACCCAATGGTCATGTTCGTTGGCTGCATTAAAGTCATTAGGTTCAAGCAAAGATAGAAATGCAATTTGAGATTGTTCTGAGACATTTTTCAACTTCTTTTTTGTCCAAACTCCTTGGTTTAGATGACCAACTATCTAATGTTCAGGATGATTCTTCCTAATAACTTTGGAGGGTGTCTTTGTCTTGATCTCCTGGTTTGAGTCTTGTAGAGTATTTGTATCTAACTCTGAGTCTTCTCCTTCTAATTCTTGGACCTGTTCATCTTCAGCTTCAGTTGTGTCCTCTGTAGAAGACTCAATATTGCTCACCTCTCTTACTGGGACTCCTTCATCAACCTTTAAATCAATGCAATAAACTAATTTATACAATATTTTATTAAATCATCTATACCCTTTACTATTGGTAGCATATTCTAAGAATATTCCTTCATCAGCCTTGTCATCATACTTGCCAAGGTTTTCATTATTATTCTTTATGTAGCACTTACTCCAAAAGACTTTGAAGTGTTTGATTGAAGCAGGTCTTCCATACCACAGTTCATAAGGTGTCTTGTCACTGTGTGGTCTGGGGTGGGATTTGTTAAGAATATGGATTGTTGTGTGTATTGCTTCTACCCAGTAGGTTTGATCAATGTTCTTCTCATTCATCATTGACTTGGCCATTTGTTGAATTGTTCTGTTTTGCCTCTCAACTACTCCATTTTGTTGTGGAGTTCATGGGATTGTGTATTCTCTCTTGATCCCATGTTTATCACATAATTCCCT
>ML786299.1:252594-278252 GCA_009831015.1 Picea engelmannii | reverse complement strand
CGCCCAATATTCATGACATTAATGAGATTTTAGGGTAAATCCACGAAGAAAATAAGATCGGATTTTTCAATAAATTCGGTTTTATTCGCGATTTGACAGACTTACGTCTAAAGGTACATGATTTTCAAATATATACAAGATTTCGTTCTATTTTTTAAAACATTTCTTATTAACGCGTAAAGCTCGCCTTTTCCCGAAGATACTCATTTCTGCATGTATACACAGGTCTACTACAGAAGAGCAAAACAGCAAGCTTCAGCTATGGCACCGAGGAGAGCAGCAAAAGAAAACGTCGAGGTTGCAGCACAGGGTCCGGATAACGTCTCAGATACTTCGCCTCGGACGAGTGGCTCAGTATCCACCTGGTCTTCTATTTCAAACATTCTGAAAGCCGGGATGGCGAACTATTCAGATTCTGATGGCGATAACCTTGATGTTGTGAAAGACGACATGAATACTAAGTACAAGACAATTGTTCAGTCGGGGATGCACCTGGTCGCAACCAAACCTCGGTTTCTCCCATACTACGACATGATCCGATGGGCATTGGATCACGTCGACCTGCCTACCAGAACGATCGTGAATGACCGACAGCTCATGATCGGGACTTTCAGGCCTGAACATATCCAGGCTATGTATAAGCTCCCAGCAAATTTCGAATATACATATGGCCAAGAATTCCTGGCGGAATTCAAAGAGAAAGAGTGCAAAGAATTTGACAGAACCCTGCCAGGCTTGATTAAAGATTGGGTGTCTCGTTCCGCGACATTCAGAGAAAATGACAAGGGTGTGTATTCAATTTCTTCGTTGGAGCCCAATTTTTTATATGTGGCAATGATGACTTGTCGGATTTTCGGATGGGAGGATACCGCACATTTTTACATCCAGTGGGTACCTCTCATCTATCAGGTAGCAGAAGGTTCCTCATTCAATTGGTCAAAAATTCTCTCTGATAGTTTGTTCAACAGGATCACCGAGTACCGGGAGAAAAAGGCAGCCGGGAAACCAGCCGGATTCTACATGTCCACGTATATCATGGACGCAATATGCTCCCTGACGCCTTTTCCTTTAATGAAGTGGGCTTGGAGTCCGACCCATGAGAAGATTGTTCATGAGTACCACGATAAGCTGTGGGAAAATAATGTGAACAAGTTTATTTATGAGATTTTTAACTGGGTAATGGTGCCCCGGCATGTCACCATTTTTGGTCTTTTGCCACCACGCATCTCGAATAGCATTACAAGGAATCTGAGCCATATTGCAAACTGGTACGTAGAGGAAGAATTCTCTTATTTAAGAGTGTTCGGAGCTACTATTCCTCCTTCGGCACTACCGATGTTCATTCCTAACAAGCTAGCCTGTCGCGAAATTGCTCAGCAAACGGTGATCGGCGGAGTGAGCAAAGAACTCAAGGCGTCAGCCAAGAAGGTATGGCCATCTTTCCCTATTCGGATAAATTCATATTCATTATTAGATTTCGGACACGCTAAGGCCGAGGCTGCAGCCTTGGAAAAATTGATCCTATCCTACATTGAGTACAAGAAGCATGATCCTCAGGGGATCGTAAGCACTCATCTGGGACATTGTGGATTAAAAAGGTTCGAACATGAATGTTCGCCCTCGGATGATGTTTTACGAGCGGCGATGTCCTATTCGGAGGTGCAATTTCGAATCGTATCTCTGGCACCCGAAGACAGGGCTTTTGTCCTAAAATTCCAGGTACATAGGAGAAGATGCCTTCCCGTTGTGTTGGGAGGTTTGGGACTTTCTAAAGATAAAGAAAAGGAGGCCGGAATTTCTGCGGGGAAGACTTCTAATCCCGAAAGACGTCAGGAACAGAATCCCGAACAAGGAAAAAGTCCCGAGAAAGAGAAGAGTCCTGTGCAGGAGAACAATCCCGAAACAGATAAAGAGGATACTAATCCTCCCAAGGAGCTTAGTCCGGAGGTGGAAATAAAAGACAAAGACCCACCAGAAACTCAAAATCCGGAGACGGGAATAAATACCTCTGATCCCCCGAAAGAGCAAGATCCACTCAGCACACCAGCGAAGGCAGCAAAGCAGATCGGACAAGCCATCACCTCTGTCACACCCTTGCAGTCAGCACAGGGAGGTGTTAACGAGGGATGGATTTTCGGGGAAGAACTAATACCTATAAGGGCAGAGGAACTCCCTCCTAATGATTTCTTCTTTGACAAAAAGAGGAAAGCTGTGGTGAAGTGAGAATTTTATCAGGAGGGAGAGTCCATTAATAAAAGATTCAAAGTAATGACCGATGGGAGAAATAAAAAGAAGGATGAGTTTGCCACTGAAATCGCAGGAACGCTAGGAGCGTACGCAACGGCAAATCGATATTCGGTCGAAATGTTGAAAAGGCAGCTCAAAGGAAAAAATCGTCTAATCAAGACTCTTGAGGCCAGGGTGGCTTCGGCAGCAAAAAGCGCGAGGAGTCAAGTAAGCGGAGAAATCGAGTTCGCCCAATTGGCCAACAAGAAATAAATTGAAGTCCTTAAGACCAAGCTGGAACAAGCGAATTCTACAATCTGAGATGGTCGGGTACAATCGGACCAGCAGAGAGATATGATTACACAGCTGCAGGCTCAGTTGGAGGTCACAAAAAGCAAGACAATGGACATCGAGGCCATTAAATCCCGAGCAACCGATATTCGGAGCAGGATCTCTTCTGCTAAAAAGAACCTGCTAAACAAAGTTGGAGAAATTCAAGAAGACTACTTGTTAATTCAGCAAATCTCTGAGAATCTGACTAACAAGGAAAGGAACGCAGAAGCTGCTCGAGTCGCTTTCCAAGAGGCAGTGATAGCGACCAACAACAGGTTTTCAGGACCTCCTGGACTCACCATTGCCGAACAAACCAGAGGTAATATCTTGTTAAAGAATTGGGAACAGGATATTACTTTAAGCAAGGAGCAGGCTCAGAAAGTGACAAGTTTGTTAGAAGAGGCCATCAATAATATAAATGGTGAGCAGATAGGGATAGAGATTGGAGACGACACAGAGGCGCTGAGGCAGATAAATATAGACCGGATTTCTCTCGACATAAAAGAGGAGAATGAGAGAAATTCAGCAGAGATCTCCAAGATGGACAGGGTCGACCCAGCTCAAATCGATAAACATTTGATTCAACCCAGTGCATGGCTTGGCGTCCTTGAACTCGTTGATATACAAGTAAATGGTAAGCTCCCACAGTTGGCACGAGAGTGCTATTTAGCCGAAGCTCGTTGTCAGGCCGAGCCTTCACAGCTTGTCACCCAGTTCATGGACAAGTGTATGAGGTACACCGAATCCATGCGAGGACGGGCACCTAGCACCTCTTAAAGATAGAATTGGTGAAATGGAGTTATTTCGCTCCCCCCAGCTATCAATGCAAAACCTTCACATCTTGTATTTCATTTTTTGAACAAATGTATCATATGTATTAAATCTAAGCAAAAACCAGCATCTGGCACTTTTTTGAAAAACGGATTCGGACAGATGGAGTAATTTGGCTCTTCTAAACCGAGAGGCAAATTTTGTATAAATACGTCACAAAAAGAAGAGATCAGGGCTGGACTTTTTTGGGAACTAACTGTAAGAGAGTTTTTACATTAAAGGAGTTAATACAAGCAATCTGAAGATTCTCGATTCTGTCACGACTGTGTTGCAAGTTTGTTTCGTCGTGTTCTTTGTTTCTTTTCATTTTGCTCTACATAATTGATGTGTATCACTGTAATTTAGTACGACCACTACTATGGTGAAAGGTTTGCATCTTTTCCTGTAATTGTCTCTTGTCTTTCCTCTGCACCAGCTATTAGTGGGTGTAAGACCAATTTACACTTACAGAATTTTATGTTTATCTACACTATGTCAATTATGTTTATGTTAATTGTTTCTTCTGTATATACGTGAGTTTTCCACTGACAGGAACTCCGCGTCATCTACAGCTTAATGTTTTCTCCCATCTCACGTTATTTTATCGGAAACAACACAGTTATAGGAAAGGGCCTCCATTTTGCATCCTTATTTCGTTCTTTCATGAAAAGTTTCTCTTTAGTTCGTCCTAATTGGAACAGCAAAATTATCTCTCAAAAAACCATTTCCATACTGGAACTATTACTCAATGACTGTCCCTGCAGCAACTCAACCCAATATTCAACCCGGATTATCTAACCAAATACATATCGCTTTAAATCTCTTAGACACAATCCTTAAAACCGCGAACACCCGGGACGAATTGGAACAGTCATGGGCAGCCATTGAGCATGACATAACTGCTCAAGAGCAGTTGGAAGCTAGACGACGAGAACGTAGAAATCTGCTCTAGTTTCTCTTTCCGAAGGTTAGTATAATCCTGTATCAACCTTTTGTATACTTTCGAATGCCTTGACACTGTACTTTAAGCCTTAGTACAGACTCAGGAACAACAGTTTATACATTGCACATGCAATAAAGTGTTTGAACATATTGAAATGTAGTACATGTGGTATATTGTTTATGACATGGTTAAATATGGAGTTATGACTAGCGGGCTCTATTGAAATCGCCTTACTCAAACACCTAGGTATCTTGTTATCTGGTGATTTGTTTACTGAAAATCAAGTTAGCAGCTCACAAAAAAAAAAATACATTATTGGAATATTCAACTCAAACAAATCTAGCAAAAGAAAAACTGGAAACCAAAATTTTCATGTGCAATACACAAAGATATTATGCCCGTCAACTAAGTTTATCATTCAAATAAATTCAAATCTTACAATGGCTCCCTTATTGGGAAAATGGTGGCCCAAAGATAAAAGAGACAAAGTACATCAAAAACATGACTGGATTGATCTAGTGCAAACCCTGTTGTACTATCCTATATGGAAACAACATGACTATTACCCTGATATCGACGTTTTCATGTGCTATATCTGCGACTGTAAAGTTGAAACTCGCATTGAATACATGACTGTTCCAGAATACCTGCATTGTACGACAGTTCTCTCTCTTTCTCTGACCTATAGCTCTAAATGGAAGTCCTTTTCCACCTATCCAAGATCTCCTTTAATCAAAGTCCTTCATGATCCAACTCTCTCTATCTATGATCAATCTCTCTTGATCAATCTGACAAAATAATTGTAAACAAAAGTCCTTAACTACTTCTACACTCTCGAATGACTCCACAGTAGAAAAAGTCTTCCTTTGTTATCTCTATGTAAAAGTGTCTTCACCTTTACCCTAGCCTTGCTTTTATAATATTGAGTTATGACTTAACCCTAATCTCCAAAGTGATTGACGGTTGAGATTACTTCTCAGTTCACTTGAGATCAACGGTTATTATTTAATTCGGTAATGCTAATTAAAGCATTTCCTTAAATAAAACTCAACTTACTAATTAAAAGAACTTTACTTTAATAATTCCTTTAATTAAAGTAAAGTTACCAAGATAGAAGGCTGTGGACGACTTTCGCATAACAGACACCAAGTCGGTGCTATGTGAATCAATGCTCCCTCTTAGCGAGGAAGGTATTTTGCAAAGAGACACCTAGAAATAGTTCTCCTTCTGACCTTGGCACAATATCACCCACATCATCCAACACATTGGCATCCATCCAACCATGTTGGTCAGCTTCTCCCTGAATACTGGAAGTCATGGAATCGATGATGCTACATATTAATTCCATGAAGTTTCAAAACTTCTTTGAAGGCCTACTCTACCTCAATGTGCTCCTAGGAGACTCCTTCTCATGAGCATCCATCAATGTCATCTCATACCAACTCGGTATCCTGACATAACTAGAAGGGGATAACTCCCTCTTTCCATCTGAAGGTTGACTCCCCACACTAGAAATCTATGAACTCTACTCTTCCTTTGGTTGCTCACCCTTCAGATCCCCCTACTCCTTGTCCTCTCCCACTAACATCGATCCACCATCCAAGATCCCCTTGGATCCTCCTATAGGTTGGCCTTGCAACATGTATATCCTACCCTTTCTAACACCAATGATGGTTGTTGTGTCAGGGATAGCTCCCTCTAAATGCATGAACACTTGTATGTTCTATAACAAGACTGCATAACTCTTTTCCTCCAAAGCTGAGACTAAGAGAAAATCCATCCTTAACTCTGGGACATACAACACATGCCACCTCTATAAAATCTCTTAATTCCAACTGGAACGTGATTGTCCCAACTCCCTCTACACCACACTTAGCATGAATTCCAAGCTCCACGTGTAGATATGAGTCCATTTCTAACCATCTGGTGAACAACTCATTTTTCTATGTCATGTGATGAGAAGCCCAACTATCCAAGTACCACACACTCCTTCAGTTGGTGTTGGTAGAGAGGTGGGAGAAAATTAATAATTCCTTCTCAAACTTTGCTACAAACTCATCTATTTGTGTCTATGTTGATGTTGTTGTCTGCATCTTCACTTGCTCCTTCCTCTTCAAACACTATGATGCATAGTGCCCATACTTTTGGCACATGAAGCACTTAATTTTACTCAAGTCCTTCTTCTACGGCTATGAGGTTGACTCCTCATTGTCACCCTTCTTGTTGGAATCCTTTCCTTTGCCCTTTCTTGTCTTACTGACAAGGGTCAGGTTCTCCTCCTCTTCATCTTCTTTCTTGTGTGCATTAGACTCCTCACGAGTCACTTCCTCAATGCAATCATCCCAAAGCCTCTGCCAATCTGGGAGATTTTCCCAAGCATAGACTCCCTTGAAAAATGGTTCCCAATACTTGGGAATACCATTCAATGCCACATTCATGAGCTCTACATTCTTCATTTTTTCTCTTATGGCTACTAGTTGATTACGCACATGTGTGATCTTAATGAGATAGTTAATAACATTTTCAGATCTAGACATCTACACCAATCTGAGTTTATTCCTTAAGACCATCTTCTTATTCATGTCAGTGCTCTGAAATAAACCTAGCAAGTCATGAAACATCTATTTGGTCATATTTTTCTCAAATAAGTGAGTAATCAGATTATCCTTCACTGAATATAAGATGACCCTTTGTGCTTCCAAAACTGTTGTTGGATCTGTTTGTGGAACAACTACTTTTTCCACTAACTCCCAAAGGTCATATTCCTTAAATGCCAAAGTTACTCTTGCTTTCCAAGATAGGAAGTTGGATGCTCCATCCAATCTATCTTCAACTCTTAATGGTGTTGATGTCATCCCTTAGACCTGATAAACTACCCTGGAAATAACTTGTTGTTTAAATTGCCCCTGTATTAACCTCTACGGCTTTAGCACGACTGTCACGTTGATACCCGTGTTCTTTTGAGCTATCAATGTGACTATTATGTTGAAACATGTGCTTCTCTGTGTGACTTGTACTGGAATACCTATGTTATATTTTGCTACTAAATCCGACTGTAGTATAGCTATTTCTCCAAAATATGTCCTTTGATTTATGCATGTTGGTTATGGATCTACTAAGATCTCATGTTGATTTGATAGATATGTTATCAATTGTTATGGATCTAAGATATGGCTTCCCTTCATACCATGCACTTTAATACCATGTTGAAATCCCCTTACTCCAAAACCTAGGTATCTTTTTATCTAGTGATTTCCTTACTGAAAATCAAGTTAACAGCTCACAAAACAAAAAATACACTATTGGGATATTCAACTCAAACAAATATAGTGGAAGCAAAACTAAAAACCAAAAATCTCATGCATAATACACAAAGATATTCTTCCCATCAGCTAAGCTTATCATTTAAATAACTTCAAAGCTTATAAGGGCTCCCTTACTAGGACAATGGCCCAAAGAGAAAAGAGACAAAGTACATAAAAAAACATGATTGGCTTGATCTATTGCAAAATCTATTGCACGATCATGTACGGTAACAACACGATTGTTACATTGATATCCGCGTTGTTCTGTGTTATCCACGTGACTGTAAAGTTGAAACTCGCGTTGACTGTGCAATTGTTCCAAAATACTTGCATTGTTCTTTGGCGGCTAATATTTCTATTGTATGGTTTTTCTCTCTCTTCCTCTAACCTAGATCTCTAGATGTAAGTCCTTCTCCACCTAACCAAGATATCCTTGAATCAAAATCCTTTGTCATCCAACTTTCTCTATCTCTGATTAATCTCTCTCGATTAATCTAACAAAATAAATGTAAGCGAAAGTCCTTCTTTGCTTCTACACTCTCGAATGACTCCACACTAGAAAAAGTCCTTCTCTGTTATCTTTGTGTAAAAGTGTCTTCTCCTTTACCCTATCCTTGTTTCTATAAGATTGAGTTATGACTTAACCCTAATTTCCAAAGTGATTAACGGTTGAGATTATTTTTCACTTCACTTGAGATCAATGGTTATTGTTTAATTCACTAATGTTAATTAAAGCATTTCCTTAAGTAAAACTCAACTTACTAATTAAAAAAACTATACATTAATGATTCCTTTAATTAAAATAAAGTTACCAAGATAGAAGGATTTGGACAACTTCCACATGCTCAACACCAAGCCTATGCGGAAATATGTGTATGATGCTACATGCATCAACAAGATCAAGGTTTATTTTATTTTATACAATGGAAAGTCCACATATTACGAGGTTTTTGGATTGATGATATGGCATACATGTTAATGGAATATTGGTTGGCAACATCATCGAACCTAGCCATGCATTGAAGGCAATGGGACATGGGTAATTACTCCACAATATTGTTCCCTATCACTCTCTATTCACCTTGGATTTCGATCATTTGTGTTGTTGGAGTTTGAAAGAACAAGCTTTAAGCCATGCTGGTGCAAACCCTTGCACCTGGTAGTTTTGGTAATGAACTCAGTCTTCAATCCTAGTTTAAAAGGCATCATTGTGCAAATGTATGAATATCAGTATGTCTTACATCTTTTCTAGTAAGTTTGTCATTAAAAATGGTTAATTTTGGTTCTGGCTTGACATTATTGTTTGCATGAATGTCTTCTCCTTCCCTTCTTTATTGTTTCTTGAAAGAGAAAATGAAAAAAATGTCTACATACACAAGATTAGCAACAATTTTGCTTGCCTCCTCCATGCTTTTACTTTCCATAACAGTTTTTAAAAGGAATAAACTTTTGACAACTCCTATTTGCATGCACTTGAAGCTTGAAATTGAGTTTTCTTTATCTCTTTAAGTGCTCTGGTCTCTTTGAGAATTATTCATTTCCTTTATTTTATTCCAGTCATGGTTATATATATCAATTGGTTTGTATTTGAACCATGTCTTGAAAGACATTCATATGTTGGATATGGGTCAAACCCAAATGGTTTCTCTGCACTAGTGGCATCCACAGTTTTGACTTCGGTCTATAAAATAATTTTCCTCTTATCTAATGAAAGGATAACCCAGATTTGAGCCATTTAATATGAACACTCCCACGTTCTTGGGTTTCACCTATTGTATTGTTCAGATATACAATTTTAAGTGTTTGAAGTTTTCATTGTGGGTTATGGTTGTCTAAAATACTAGATTCAATTATTGATTTAGGAGAATGAAGTTTGTCTACAATCAGTTGATTTTCTTTTGAAAACAAAAGTGTTTGGCTTTGCTCCTAGAATTATTATTATGAAAGAAGTAATGGGTTTCGAACCTTAATTTTGGAATAAACCTCACAAGCCCGAATCTGGGTCACATATATTTTATATAGTCTCATTTTATTTTGTTTGAACCCAAATGTTTGACTTGACTGTGGATTGAAGGTTTATTATACAAATAATAAACCATTCATTTCAATTGGAATCAAGACGCAATAAAAACAATGGGACACCTTTGTTCGAAACAAGTCCAAATAAAAGGATATAAGTTACAACCATGGCAATAGTCTCTAGCATGACCTTTCTCATTATAATCTTTGTTTTCAACCCATTATAGTTTGTGGAATTACTTGCTTCATTTTTATGGTTGGCTGGAAACATTGATTGATTGACAGTATTAATACAAAGTTCAGAACTTAAGTTTGATAAAAAGGGTTCTTGTTTTCAAACTCTTAATCTGTTGAATTTTGGGTATTGATCTATAGTTTGGTTTACCTATAACTTCAGTTCAAAATGAAGATGATATGGATTTGTGAAAGAAGGTATGTTTGTTTTTGAAAGACAGGAATATGAATGAGTTTATACGTTTTGGTTTCAAAAGATATATTATTCACATGAAAGGGAAATGTTGAAAGACATATAATTGTTACATAGACTCATTATCCTCGTTATTTTCTCTTTACAAAACATTTTTTTCCAAAATCACATACATTCAAAAATTCATGTTCCATTCTTTTCCCGTCCATGTAATTAAGATGACATACATATGAAAAGAATATAGTGTGGATGTATAATCAAACATTTTCAAAGCAAGATTATGTTATGGCAATTATGAATGATATGACTTGGATACATTTTTGGAATGGTTGTTTTGGCTTGATTGAGTCAGAAAACAATAGAAACGGTTTTGGTTGGTGACTTGGAAAAGTTGAAGTTCATTAAAAGAAATCATATGTTTATTATATAGATATAGTTTCCCTCTTTAATTTCACTTTCCATAAGTTATTTCCCAAAGTGTCATTAATTTCCTTTTTCCATTTTAGTCCAATCTATATAATTAAACAATATGCATAAGTAAAAGGATACAATTCGATGTGATCAACATGATTAAAGAACGGAGCTAAAAATATGAAAGTATTTGTAAATTATTATGGTCGATTGATAAACAACTATAGATATATTTTGAGGTAAAAGACTGGAAGAATTCTTTTGGGAAGTAATGATCAGCATATATGGATTGTTGACTTACATGTTATTATTTATATGTGGTTAATGGATGATGTATTTTTTTCCCTATTTCACTTTATTCTTTTTCACTTCTCATTTTTGTTGTATGGTTGTCACGTAAGAGCCAGTTTAATCATTTAGACAAATTGTATTAGATGTATTATCTTATTGTAGTTTTATGCTTGTGTTAATTGGATTATCATGGTTATAGATGATCTTATTCAATAGGGATAGCAGCAGAGGAGGAATTAAAGGAAGAAGAGGTTGAGGGCCTAACACCTTTTGGCAGCCTAGGGGGCATAAAAAACTAAGGGTCTCCATTAATTTTGATGTTGACTCTGATGAGTTCCAACAATTGATCCAAACCATGCATTTGAACCTTGGTGGTCAGTAAGCCTTGCCACAACCTCAAGTATCCCTTGATGTTATACTACATCCTCACCCTAGTATTGTAAACATTCATGAGTCCCCTACACAACCTCATGTTGGCGGATGGGGTAATTTATCTGTTAATATTGTTGTATCATCTTTGTCACCTGAATGAGAAAAAGAGGGACACTTGCAAGTCCAGTTGGGTTAGATGGATAGGACAGAAGTTAGTGCAAGAGTTAGAAACGTCAAGCACAAGAAATAAACAAAAAACTAAGTTAATAAGAATTAAAGAAACTAAACTAAAGTGCATAAGGGAATTAGAACCAAAATTAACCAAACAATTGACCAATATTCATGCCACCAATGGATAGATTGTATTAGTGGGCAAACACCAAAAAGAAAGGGAGACTTATGGGTCCCCTTTTCCTCCAAGGGAGGGCTCTTGAACCCCCAATGAGAGATATCTTCTTACAAATAGCAAACTAAAAGGAAATGATGAAGAAATCCAAAGCTCATTCACTCGAGAGGTGATGTGAATAGCCCAATGAAATGGTGATCCGGATTTATGTAGGAACACAATGAAATATAGAAATACACATAAACGCAAAGATGCAGCAGAAATAAGACTTCATTTCATTAATAAAAAATGACTGAAAAATGCTTACAGACAGAGTGGAAATAAACTAGCTAGGGCGCTGGTAGCTTATCTCTGAGAAGAGATGTGGCAGCTACTGGCCTCTGAACTGCCTGCAACAATGAGGCTCGAAGGCCTATATATTACTGAGAAATAATGTAAAACCTTAAACATCCAAAAACCAAACCCTAGGAGATGAAACGCCAGAATATGGGCCCCATTGGGGTAAATTGGTACATCAATTTCCCGGGGTCGTAACTTTGGCATACTATCTCCGTTTGACGCACATGATACATCGTTAGAAAGATATATCCGAGGACTAGACTGCTAGCAACAAATATCAAGTCCAAAATGAACTCATATTCACCGGAGCATTCATGCCCAAAAAATGTCGTTTAGGGCCTCAAAACAGCTCCAGAAGTTCAGGACCCGAAGAACTGCTAAAAATAGTAAATCATGCTACAATTAAGGAAACTGAAAAGCTGAAAGAAACAATGGTGTGGGTCCAAGTGGAATAGGTGGGTGGCCACCAATATCCACCTGGATCAGTCCTCCCAACTTAGGAAGCAATGGTGCCCATTGCGTTGAGTTCCTCCATGAGATGAGGAAACTTCTGCTGAACTTGGTCCCTGGTGAGCCACTTCCCTAGTGAAGGAGTTGGCCTGCTTTGACAACTCGATATAATTGGATCCTTTGTCGGTGGGTGTTCTTGATCTGTGTGTCCATAATTCGATCAGTTGTGGCTTGTTCCATGCAATCTAGGTTTAACTCTGTTGGTGTGAGTTGTTCCGCCATGTCGGATGTGTCTAGTAGAGGTGGAAAGTAGGGCTAAAGGCGGTCCACATTGAACATTGGGTGCAGACCAAGGAATGGTGGAATATCGAGCTCAAAGGAATTGTCCCCTACAGCCTTGGTGATGGTGTATGGCCCATATTGGAGCGGGCAAATCTTGGGGTAGGGTCCAGCGAGGCGCTCCTTTTTCAAATGAAGCCACACTTTGTCGCCCACCTGGAAGTTGTGTGGCACCCGATGTTGATCATGTCGTTTCTTGTACTTAGCATTGGCTCTGTCCAAGATGTCATGAACTTGTTGGAGGATGTGTTGAATGCGCTCAATGAAGTTGTTTTCCTTGTCAGCCTCAGACTGGACATGGGTTGAATCTGCCCAAGTAGCCGCAAATGGCATCGCTACGTCAATGGGACACAGTGGCTGGAATCCCAAGCCCACTTGAAAGGGGTTGTGGCTAGTTGATCTCTGGAGAGCCCGGTTGTAGCTGTGTTGTACATAGGGGAGGCTCTCATACCATGTGCGTGGATGCTTTGAGTTGTACATGCGTAGAATGTGTACAATCATCTGGTTGACGACCTCTGTCTAGCCATCAGTTTACGGATGGAAAGCTGTGGACTTGGTGAGCTTGGTGTCCGACATCAACCAGAGGCTGGACCAAAATGTACTGAGGAACCTGTTGTCCCGATCTGAGATGATAGACTATGGGATCCTAAAGTGTACCCACACTCGTTCAAAGAAGAGTTTAGCAGTGGCTTCTGCTGTGATATTCTTCTTGTGGGCCATCATAATGGACATCTTCGAGAATCGGTCGACGACCACAAAAACACAGTCATTGCCATTCTTAGTTGAAGGAAGGCCCGACATGTAATCCATAGAGATGGATTCCCAAGGTTGATTGGGGGTAGGAAGCAAAGTATAGAGGCCTTGCTTCTTGATGGTAGGTTTGGCAATGGCGCAAGCAGTCCGTTCCGGACTCGATATTCACTACCAGCAGTGTAGTCCTCGGATATATCTTTCTAAAGATGTATCATGTGCATCAAATGGAGATAGTATGCCAAAGTTACGACCCCAGGAAATTGATGTACCAATTTAACCCAACGGGGCCCATATTATGGTGTTTCATCTCCTAGGGTTCGGTTTTGGATGTTTAGGGTTTTCCATTATTTCTCAGTAATATATAGGCCTTCGAGCCTCATTGTAGCAGGCAGTTCAGAGGCTAGTAGCCACCACATCTCTTCTCAGAGATAAGCTACCAGTGCCCTAGCTAGTTTATTTCCATTCTGCCTGTAAGCATTTTTCAGTCATTTGTTATTAATGAAACGAAATCTTATTTCCGCTGCATCTCTGCGTTTATGTGTATCTCTGTATTTCATCGTGTTCCTACATAAATCTCGATCAGTGGTATCAGAGCAGTCTGCTCGTTCTCGATATTTCTTTGCATGTCCCGAACGAGGTTGAGGTATAAGCAGTTGGGGCTCGATCTGGTTGAACCTTTCCAAGATCGGTGTAGTTTATTTCCATTCTGTCTGTAAACATTTTTCAGTCATTTGTTATTAATGAAATGAAGTCTTATTTCTGCTGCATCTCTGCGTTTATGTGTATCTTTGTATTTCATCGCATTCCTACATAAATCCAGATCAGTGGTATCAGAGCGGTTTGCTCATTATTGATCTTTCTTTGCATGTCCCCAACGAGGTCGGGGTATAAGCAGTTGGGGCTCGACCTGGTTGAACCTTTGCAAGATCGGTCTTACAAACCCCGATGACCACCCATGGGGGAAGAAAAGAAAGATGAGGGAGCAAGAGATCCTATCAAAATGTTGCTCAAGGAGGCCCTCGAGAAACAAAGGAATGCGATGATGGACAACTTTTCCCAGATTCTTCAACGGATTCCCATTAGCGGCGCATCGACATCCAATAGCCACTCTGCAGGCGCCACTCCTTTTAAGGTACAAGTAAACTTTGACATTCCCATATTTGAGGGCCAAATAGATGCAGATGTTGTAGATAGATGGTTGAATCTGTTAGAAGGATATTTCTCGGTTCATGAATTTTCTGACCGAGAAAGGATTATTTTCGCACTCCTCAAAGTCGCCCCCCATGTCAAGGACTGGTGGGAAACACAGCAGGGCGAGGGGGAACCCTCTCTGTTCTCTTCCACACCCACTTGGAATTCTTTCCAAGACATCATCAAGGAACAATATTATCCCGTGGGGAGCTATGAGGACAAATACATACAATGGACTACGCTGCGGCAGCAAAGGGACCAATATGTGCATGAGATGACGAATATGTTTCATACCCTACGTACAAAGTTGGGTATCAAATATTCAGAGAAGCATTTTGTGTTAAAGTACCGCAGTTGTCTGCATAGATACATTTAGGACGAAATGGAGTTCCTTGACATCTCCTCGCTTAGTGTGGAATACCGATATGCTGCCAAGATTGAGCAAAAGTTCAAACAGAAAAGGAGAGACTTTGGTTCTGTGAATCAGAAGAAGGGGAAAGGTACCCCCAAACCATAGAACAAAGGACCAAGACAAGGCAAAGAGGCCCAGGATAACCCGCCAAAGCCACAAGCAGAGAACAACACCACGAGGCCAAAAAAGGACACGGGGAAGTGGTGTGAGTTCCATAAGAGCTCCACTCACAACACAAGTGAGTGTCGGTCCAAGCAGTCACTGGTAGCCAAGTTGAAGGCTTTTGAATCAGATGCATGCTCCGACTCTGAATCGGAACTCGACAAGGGGAATGATAGGGGAATCAGATTATCGATGCGGATCACAATGCCACTGTTGCCACCACGAATATCCAAAAGGAGGAACCAGGAGATCCAGAGGAGGCAGAGCATCCCTTCCATTCCCAGATGTGGGTAAAGGGTTCCCCATTGCAGTTCATTGTCGACAGCGGGAGCCAAAAGAACCTTATCTCGGTAGAGGTTGTGAAGCGGTTGGGCTTGCCGACCACGGCACACCCACAACCGTACACCATCGGGTGGTTGCACCAAGGACGGGACCTCTACATCAGCCAACAATCTCTCCTTCCCTACAGCATCAAGCCCTTCACGAATGAGGTATTATGTGACATTGCTCCTCTTGATGTTTCTGATGTATTATTAGGCCAACCATACTTGTGGAAGTGACATGTTGTGTATGAATCCAGGCCTCATGTTGTTATTATCACCTTGGGCAATAAGTTGTACAG
Organism: Picea engelmannii; assembly: GCA_009831015.1. NCBI lineage: Eukaryota > Viridiplantae > Streptophyta > Pinopsida > Pinales > Pinaceae > Picea > Picea engelmannii. The sequence goes on along the minus strand of ML786299.1, from coordinate 262,501 downwards.
GATACCGGAGATAGAACCGCCTACCACCATCTCTTTGGTTACTACAAAACAATGCAGTAAGCTCATTTCCAAAACCAGGAAATTTGTTTTCCTGATGATCCGCCCTCAGGGAAAGAGTAATATCGTGGCCATGACCTCCAGAAAGGGCCCCGTTGCACGAAAATAATAGATGGATAAGGTCGTGGAGGAGTACGAGGACATCTTCACCTCCCCCGCAGGGGTGCCTCTACACTACCAGGTCAAGCACCCCATCGATCTGACCCCAGGTGCATCGCTGCCCAATGGACCCATCTATCGGCGCTCTGTTCTAGAGAATGACGAAATCAAGAGGCAGATTCAGAAACTATTGCAGAAAGGTCACATCCGGCCGAGTTCATCACCCTGTGGGAGCCTGATCGTGTTGGTGCAGAAGAAGGATGGGACTTGGAGACTTTGCATTGACTATCGGGCACTGAACAAGATCACTGTTCGGAATAGGTACTCGATTCCATGGATTGATGACCTTCTAGACCAACTCAAGGGGGCGAAATATTTCAGCAAGATCGACTTGAAGTCGGGGTATCTCCAAGTACCAATCAAACCCTCTGATGTGTGGAAGACTGCCTTCAAATCCAAGGAGGGCCTTTTCGAATAGTTGGTCATGCCATTCGCGTTGACGAATGCCCCTGCAGCCTTCATGAGGCTAATGGATGACATCCTATGGCCATCCACCAACTGATTTGTAGTGGTGTACTTGGATGACATTCTGATATTCAGCCAAACTTGGAAAGAGCACCTCCACCACATCCGACAGGTCCTCCAAACACTGTGACAACACAAGTTGTGTGCCAATTTGGAGAAATGCACTTTTGGCATGACCCAGGTTCAGTATCTAGGATACATTATTGATGAGCGGGGGGTGCATGTGGATCCAGCAAAGATCCAATTCATTCGGGATTGGCCAGCCCCAACCACCCTAACAGAGCTCCGCAGCTTTTTAGGTCTTGCCAATTTCTACCATAGGTTTGTGTTGGGATTCTCTCATATCACTTGGCCCTTGAGTCAAGTCACCAAGGGAGGAGCTAAAGAAAAATTCTTTTGGTCTGAATCTCAACAGAAGGTGTTTGGGGAGTTGAAGCATCACCTCTGCTCTGCACTAGTTCTCACATTACTAGACTTGCAACAACCATTTGAGATCGAGACAGATACCTCTGACTATGCCATTGGGGCAGTCCTTACTCAACATGGGCATCCAGTGGCATATCACAGTGAGACACTTTCTGACACAGTCTGGAAGTATACCACTTATGACAAAGAAATGTATTCCATTGTGCAGGCTTGTCGGCAATGGAAGCATTACATTTTGGGAAAGGAAATGGTCGTCCACACAGACCACTGACCCCTGCAGTTCATCCAGACACAAGGGAATTTGCAGAACGATCGCCATCAGAAGTGGTCCACATACCTGCAACAGTTTCATTTGAACATTGTACAAGAAAGGGCACCAATAATGTTGCAGATTGCCTCAGTCGACCACCCATCGTGGCGCTAACCACTGTGTTCAACTCTTGTGGGCATGAGACTTCCGATTGGCTGCTTCTCTACACAAGTGATCCAAAATTCGGCCACACATACAATAAACTCTTGGAGGGTAAGCAAGTTCCCAATTTTCACCTCCAGGATGCCCTACTTTGTCACCTGGGACACCTTTGTATTCCTTCAAGCGAGCGTGCCAAGATGATTTGGGAGGCACACTATAGTCAGGTCGCTGGGTATTTCGGGGTCAAGAAAACCATGGCAGTACTGCAAAAGTATTTCTTTTGGTCGAACCTTCGACAGGATGTTGGGAAGTACATCAAGTCCTGCACTGTTTGCGCCATTTCCAAACAGACCATCAAGAAGCAGGGCCTCTATACTCCGCTTCCTACCCCCAGTCGACCTTAGGAATCCATCTCTATGGATTACATGTCGGGCCTTCCTTCAACTAAGCATGGCAATGACTGTGTTTTTTTGTTCGTCGATCGATTCTCGAAGATGTCCATTATGATGGCCCGGAAGAAGAATATCATAGCAGAAGCCATTGCTAAACTCTTCTTTGAACAAGTGTGGGTACACTTTGGGATCCCACGGTCTATCATCTCAGATCGGGTTAGCAGGTTCCTCAATACATTTTGGTCCAGCTTCTGGTTGATGCTGGACACCAAGCTCACCAAGTCCACATCTTTCCATCCGCAAACCGATGGCCAGACAAAGGTCGTCAACCAGATGATTGTACACATTTTGCGCATGTACAACTCAAAGAATCCATGCACATGGGATGAGAGCCCCCCCTATGTACAACACATCTACAACTGGGCTCTCCAGAGCTCAACCAGCCACAGCCCCTTTCAAGTGGGCTTGGGATTCCAGCCACTATGTCCCATTGACATAGCCATGCCATTTGCAGCTACTCGGGAAGATCCAGACCATGTCCAGTCTGAGGATAACAAGGAAAATAACTTCATTGAGCACATTCAACACATCCGCCAACAAGTTCATGACATATTAAATAGAGCCAATGCTAAGTGCAAGCAAGGACATGATCAACATCGGGTGCCACACAACTTCCAGGTGGGCGACAAAGTGTGGCTACATTTGCAAAAGGAGCGCCTCACTGGACCCTACCGCAATATTCTCCCATTCCGATATGGGCCATACACCATCACCAAGGTTGTAGGGGACAATTCCTTTGAGCTCGGTATTCCACCATTCCTTGGTCTGCACCCAATGTTCAATGTGGACTGCCTTCGGCCCTACTTTCCACCTCTACTAGACGTGGAACAACTCACACCAACAGAGTTAAACCCAGATTGCATGGAACAAGCCACAACTGATCGAATTATGGAAACATAGATCAAAAACACCCACCGATAGAGGATCCAACTATATCGAGTTGTCAAAGCAGGCCAACTCCTTCACCAGAGCAAGTGGCTCACCAGGGACCAAGTTCAGCAGAAGTTTCCTCATCTCATGGAGGAACTCAACGAAATGGGAACCATTGCTTCCTAAGGGGGGAGGACTGATCTAGGTCGATATTGGTGGCCACCCGCCTATTCCACTTGGACCCACACCATTGTTTCTTTCATTTTTTCAGTTTCCTCAATTGTAGCACGATTTACTATTATTAGCAGTTCTTCGAGTCCTGAACCTCCGGAGCTTTTTTGAGGCCCTAAACGAAGTTTTTTGGGCATGAATGCTACGATGAATATGAGTCCATTTTGGACTTGATATTTGTTTCCAGCAGTGTAGTCCTCGGATGTATCTTTCTAACGATGTATCATGTGCGTCAAACGAAGATAGTATGCCAAAGTTACGACCCCGGGAAATTGATGTACCAATTTACCCCAACGAGGCCCATATTCTAGCGTTTCATCTCCTAGGGTTCAGTTTTTGGATGTTTAGGGTTTTCCATTGTTTCTCAGTAATACATAGGCCTTTGAGGCTCATTGTAGCAGGCATTTCAGAGGCCAGTAGCCGCACATCTCTTCTCAGAGATAAGCTACCAGCGCCCTAGCTAGTTTATTTCCATTCTGCCTGTAAGCATTTTTTAGTCATTTGTTATTAATGAAATGAAGTCTTATTTCCGCTGCATCTCTTTGTTTATGTGTAACTCTGTATTTCATGATGTTCCTACATAAATCCGGATCAGTGGTATCAGAGCAGTCTGCTCATTCTCGATCTTTCTTTGCATGTCCCCAACGAGGTCGGGGTATAAGCAGTTGGGGCTTGATCTAGTTGAACCTTTGCAAGATCGGTGTAGTTTATTTCCATTCTGTCTGTAAGCATTTTTCAGTCATTTGTTATTAATGAAATGAAGTCTTATTTCTATTGCATCTCTACGTTTATGTGTATCTTTGTATTTCATCGCATTCCTACATAAATCCAGATCAGTGGTATAAGAGCGGTCTGCTCATTCTCGATCTTTCTTTGCATGTCCCCAACGAGGTCGGGGTATAAGTAGTTGGGGCTTGACCTGGTTGAACCTTTGCAAGATCGGTCTCGCAAACCCCGATGACCGCCAATGGGGGAAGAAAAGAAAGATGACGGAGCAGGAGATCTTATCAAAATGTTGCTCGAGGAGGCCCTCGAGAAATAAAGGAACGCGATGATGGACAACTTTGCCCAGATTCTTCAACGGATTCCCACTAGCGGCGCATTGACATCCAACAGCCACTCTGGAGGTGCCACTCCTTTTAAGGTACAAGTAAACTTTGACATTCCCATATTTGAGGGCCAAATAGATGCAGATGTCATAGATAGATGGTTGAATCTATTAGAAGGATATTTCTTGGTTCATGAATTTTCCGACCGATAAAGGATTATTTTCGCACTCCTCAAAGCCGCCCCCCATGTCAAGGACTGGTGGGAAACGCAGCAGGGCGAGGGGGAACCCTCTCTGTTCTCGGCCACACCCACATGGAATTATTTCTGAGACGCCATCAAGGAACAATATTATCCCGTGGGGAGCTATGAGGACAAATACATACAATGGACTACGTTGTGGCAGGAAAGGGACCAAGATGTGCATGAGATGATGAATCTGTTTCATACCCTACGCTCAAAGTTGGGTATCAAATATTCAGAGAAGAATTTGGTGTTAAAGTACCGCAGTTGTCTGCATAGATACATTCAGGAGGAAATGGAGTTCCTCGACATCTCCTCACTTGGTGTGGCATACCGATATGCTACCAAGATTGAGCAGAAGTTCAAACAGAAAAAGCAAGACTTTGAGTCTCCGAATCAGAAGCAAGGGAAAGCTATCCCCAAACCGCAGAACAAAGGACCAATCCAAGGCGGAGTGGCCCAGGATAACCCGCCAAAGCCACAAGTAGAGAACAATACCATGAAGCCAAAAAAGGACACGGGGAAGTGGTGTGAGTTCCATAAGAGCTCCACTCACAACACAAGTGAGTGTCGGTCCAAGCAGTCACTGGTAGCCAAGTTGAAGGCTTCTGAATCAGATGCATTCTCTAACTCTGAATCGGAACCTGACAAGGGGAATGATAGGGGGAAGTAAATTATCGATGTGGAGCCCAACGCCATCATTGCCACCACGAAGATCTAGAAGGAGGAACCAGAATATCCAGAGGAGGCAGAGCATCTCTTCCATTCCCAAATGTGGGTAAAGGGTTCCCTGTTGTAGTTCATTGTCGACAGCGGGAGCCAAAAGAACCTCATCTTGGTATAGGTTGTGAAGCGACTGGGCTTGCCGACCACAATACACCCACAACTGTACACCATCGAGTGGTTGCACCAAGGATGGGACCTCCGCGTCAGCCAACAATGTCGCCTTCCCTACAGCATCAAGCCCTTCAGGGAAGAGGTATTATGTGACATTTCTCCTCTTGAAGTTTCTGATGTATTATTAGGCCAACTGTACCTGTGGAAGCGACATGCTATGTATGAATCAAGGAATTGTGTTGTTATTATCACCTTGGGCAATAAGATGTATAGGATACCAGAGATAGCACCGCCTACCACCATCTCTTTGGTTACTGCAAAACAATGCAGTAAGCTCATCTCCAAAACCATGAAATTTGTTTTTCTGATGATCCGCCCTCAGGGAAAGAGTAAGACTGTGGCCATGACCTCCAGACAAGGCCCCGTTGCACGAAACAAATAGATGGATAAGGTCATGGAGGAGTACGAGGACATCTTCACCTCCCCCACAGGGGTGCCTCTACACTGCCAGGTCAAGCACCCCATCGATCTGACCCCAGGTACATCTTTGCCCAATGGACCCATCTATCGACGCTCTGTTATGGAGAATGACGAAATCAAGAGGCAGATTCAGGAACTGTTGCAGAAAGGTCACATCCGACCGAGTTCATCACCCTATGGGAGCCCGATTATGTTGGTGCAAAAGAAGGATGGGACTTGGAGACTTTGCATTGACTATCGGGCACTGAACAAGATCACTGTTCGGAATAGGTACCCGATCCCGCGGATTGATGACCTTCTAGACCAACTCAAGGGGGCGAAATATTTCAGCAAGATCGACTTGAAGTCAGGGTATCGCCAGGTACCAATCGAGCCCTCTGATATGTGGAAGACTGCCTTCAAATCCAAGGAGGGCCTTTTCGAATGGTTGGTCATGCCATTCGGGTTGAAGAATGCCCCTGCAACCTTCATGAGGCTAATGGACAACATCCTATGGCCATCGACCAACTCATTTGTAGTGGTGTACTTGGATGACATTCTGATCTTCAGCCAGACTTGGGAAGAGCACCTCCACCACATCCGACAGGTCCTCCAAACACTGCGACAACACAAGTTGTGTGCCAATTTGGAGAAATGCACTTTTGGAATGACCCAGGTTCAATATCTGGGATACATTATTGATGAGCGGGGGGTGCATGTGGATCCAGCAAAGATCCAAGTCATTCAGGATTGGCCAGCTCCAACCACCCTAACAGAGCTCCGCATCATTTTAGGTCTTGCCAATTTCTACTGTAGGTTTGTGTTGGGATTCTCTCATATCACTTGGACCTTGAGTCAAGTCACCAAGGGAGGAGCTAAAGAAAAATTCTTTTGGTCTGAATCTCAACAGAAGGAGTTCGTGGAGTTGAAGTATCGCCTCTGCTCTACACCAGTGCTCACATTACCATACTTAAAACAACCATTTGAGATCGAGACAGATGCCTCTAACTATGCCATTGGGGCAGTCCTTACTCAACATGGGCATCCAGTGGCATATCGTAGTGAGACACTTTCCAACACAGTCCGAAAGTATCCCACTTATGACAAAGAAATGTATTCCATTGTGCAGGCTTGTCGGTAATGGGAGCATTACATTTTGTGAAAGGAAACGGTCATCCACGTAGACCACCGACCCCTGCAGTTCATCTAGACACAAGGGAAGTTGCAGAATGATCGCCACCAGAAGTGGTCCACATACCTGCAACAGTTTCATTTGAACATTAAGTACAAGAAAGGCAGCACCAATAATGCTGCAGACTGCCTCAGTCGACCACCCATTATGGCGCTAACCACTGTGCTCAACTCTTGTGTGCACGAGACTTCCGATTGGCCGCTTCTCTACACAAGTGATCCAGAATTCGAACACACATACAATACACTCTTGGAGGGTAAGAAAGTTCCCAATTTTCACCTCCAGGATGCCCTACTTTGTCACCTGGGACACCTTTGTGTTCCTTCAAGAGAGCATGCCAAGATGATTTGGGAGGCGCACTACAGTCGGGTCGCTGGGCATTTTGGGGTCGAGAAAACCATGGCAGTACTACAAAATTATTTATATTGGCCGAACCTTCGACATGATGTCGGGAAGTACATCAAGTCCTGCACTGCTTGCGCCATTGCCAAACTGACCATCAAGAAGCAAGGCCTCTATACTCTGCTTCCTACCCCCAGTCGACCTTGAGAATCCATCTCTATGGATTACATGTCGGGCCTTCCTTCAACTAAGCATGGCAATGACTATGTTTTTGTGGTCGTCGATCAATTCTCGAAGATGTCCATTATGATGGCCCACAAGAAGAATATCACAGCAGAATCCACTACTAAACTCTTCTTTGAACGAGTGTGGGTACACTTTGGGATCCCACAGTCTATCATCTCAGATCGGGACAGCAGGTTCCTCAGTACATTTTTGTCTAGCCTCTGGTCGATGCTGGACACCAAGCTCACCAAGTCCACATCTTTCCATCCGCAAACTGATGGTCAGACAGAGGTCATCAACCAGATGATTGTACACATTTTGTGCATGTATAACTCAAAGCATCCACGCACATGGGATGAGAGCCTCCCTTATGTACAACATAGCTACAACTAGGATCTCCAGAGCTCAACCAGCCACAGCCCCTTTCAAGTGGGCTTGGGATTCTAGCCACTATGTCCCATTGACGTAGCCATGCCATTTGCGACTACTCAGGTAGATTCAACCCATGTCCAGTCTGAGGCTGATAGGGAAAACAGCTTCATTGAGCGCATTCAGCACATCCACCAACAAGTTCATGACATTTTCGACAGAGTCAATGCTAAGTACAAGCAACGACATGATCAACATCGGGTGCCACACAACTTCCAGGTGGGCGACAAAGTGTGGCTATTGTTATAACCCTAAATTGCACCACACATGCTTACCTGGCATCAGGCCAATTCATATCTCTTCTTTGCCAAAACTCTGTTGAACAACTCTTTGAAAATCCTCTTGTGTCAAGGCCTACGCACCCTAACCCATTACTGCAAGCGTGTGCACGCTGGCTGACTCACAACAGCCCGCGTGTACCTAACAAAGCACGAAAAAAGGAAAGTTGTCGACGGAACAAAAAGATATGGGTCAGTTAACTGAAACTCCCGGCCATGCATGGTCGAGGGTTCGTCCAAAACCCTAGCTCCTTCTAGCCTATAAAAGAAGGGGTAGGGGTACCATTTGGAAGAGGAAAAAATATAGCGAAGAAACTTTGCCCATTTACGTAATCCATTGTCCCAACCCTTTAGCCTTTCCTCATGCCAAAGGAGATTTAACGCAAAGCAGTTGAAGGACATAAGAAGAGGAGCCCAGGATCAGGTTCAAGGAGCAGTGGCTGGTCTCAGCTTTTTTGTAAGTTGATTCACTTTCAGTAGTAAAAAGAATACTTTTCTCGTCCCAATGCATGAATTGTCTATGGTTTGATTAATTTATCCTTGATTTCTAACCCTTGAGTATAGAATTAGCATGCATGCATAGTTGTTGTTTGTCTTGAGTGCAGGTCATCTGTGGAAAGAGCAGCGCAAGCAAGTAATCGAAGAGCAACGGAGGATCGAAGAGCAACGGAGGATCTACATCGAACGTTGGTAATAAGGTTGGTGGTCCTTTTCCATGCATTTACTGTGAAAAAGGAGTTTAAATCTTGGGTTGTAGGTAAAAAAGTAGTTTCTATTCGGTCAAAATCTGCATGCAAGTCTGACCCTAGTTTGTTAGTTCATAGGGTGTTTTTCCCAACAACAGAATTGGCGACCATACTGGGGAGAATACTCTTTAGGGTTCCTGGATTTATTTAAGTTTTTGGGTAGTTTAAAGATTAGGTTTTCTGTTTTTTCTTTGCCTGTCTTTTTCTGTAAGGTCTGAGCTAGCAGGGAGTCTAGTTTTCCATACCAGCTTTCTCTGACTTTTGCTTAACTGTAGTTTTCGGGACACACAGAGGTACACGCGTTCTGCAAAAGGCATGCATGCATGTACCCACGCCCTATCATCTTACAGCCCGCGTGTGAACGCTAGATGTAGAGATAGCAGTAGTGTGTAGGAGTCCAGAGAACCCTAGAGGAAGTCCTCCTCTTCCCTATCAGAATTACACATTCTCAGGGGGTTTTCTGGAATCCTTTATGAGTCTTGTTGGTTCACAGTCCTATCTCAGATTGCCTTTTTTCGCCTTATTATTCCTTACATTATTTGTCTTTTATGTTAGAAAGAGCATCCAAGCCTTCAAGGGACCCTTGTTATCAATACCAGAGGCCTCTTCCTGGTCTGGACTACCTGTTTTCATATTTTTCCTTAGAATTTAGATATACACGCGGCATGTACAAGCTCAGCCCACGTATACACGCTTTGTGTCTTTGTTCAGCACGTGATTGCACATGTGCTGTTTTAGTGACAGTCGCGTGCTTGGACAGGCTACTTTTTGTTCAGGGTGGGGCAGTCATCCCCTCCTTTGATAAGAAGTATTCCTCTCAGGTGTTTGAGTCTAGGTTTGAACAATCAGTAGGTTAGGTCATCTTACCCTTAGCATGCTTTTTCTCAATTAATAGTTGACAGAAAATAAAAAAATAAAATTTATGGTTTTTAGACAAGCGTGAGAGTCTTTGTTTTTTTTATTGTCATTATGTGATTCTTTACTCTGATTCTTTGCGATCTGCGCTTTAAGCCAGAATTTTTTTTTCTTGGTTTTTT